>JACEFZ010001840.1:0-69513 GCA_014155875.1 Cepaea nemoralis
CCCCCCGACAAAGGGGGATGGGCTTGATGGTTCCGTCGCCCTGCTACTGAGTGAGGCGCGTGGTGCTGACACTGTGAGCTGTGAGTCTCGTGTGAAATGCTTTTGAATCTGCCCGAGGTTTTTTGGAACGTGACTGCATGTTCGGAGCGTGGCAGATGGCTATGTCCCAGAGTTGACCGGTTTTTGCCTTATGCAAAAATGCGTGGCTGCTGGGCTTCTGGTTGACTGCCCTACCATCGACGATGAACTGTATTTTGTGGACTGTGTTGGTGAACATCTAGGAAACATCCAGATGGGAAAATGATTGCCGATTCCATCAGAAATGAACTGGGTGTTTTGTGGGGGACTATTGTGTTGACATTCTGGCTGCGGCATTATGCACAGTGTATCTGTGCGGGCTGTTGTTTGTCGAGACTCCTATGTTTTCCACTTTTCACATTGGGCAGTGGGGGGCATTTTGTGTGATATTCACTGGCACAGAAACGGAGCATAATGGGGACGACCCGTTGCTGTGAAGTTGGAACTGCGACTAACTAACTAACTAACTAACTAACTGTCTATATTGTAAAATATAATGTTTAAGTGTATAAGTAAAATAAAATTGCAATAATTAGTTATTTATACTGTTTAATAACCTACACATAGTTCACAATTACTTATTGTGATAGGTAGCTGTAAACAAAGGTGATATAATATATATGCAGACCCCCAATAGCTTGACATTTGTCAATGTGGCCCTGCGCCAAAAAGTTTGCCCACCCCTGGGGTAAAGTAATAAATACGAGAGAACAGTCACGTACACATATTGGGCATGCCACGGGTTACCGTCGCCACAATGACGTAGCTCGTGATCACAGGTAACACACAGATAACACCGACTGGGCTTGCCACTATTATTTGTGTGTGTGTGTGTGTGGTGTGTGTGTGAGAGTGTGTGAGTGTGTGTATGTGTGTGTATGTGTGTGCGCGCGAGTGTGTGTGTATGTTTGTTTGTGTATGTGTGTGCGTATGTGTGTGTATGTGTATGTGTGTGCATGTGTATGTATGTATGTGCGTGTGTGTGTGTTGTGGAGTGTGTTTCTGTGTGTGAGTGTGTGTGCGTGTGTGTATGTGTGTGTGGATTGGTACAGCAGGTATTTATATGTGTGACGTTAGACCGGAGGATGTGTCTGGTGAAGGACAGGCTGAGCTTTGGGCCTCAACAATCTGTGTCATAGTCTCTAGAATACTATATTCACCTCAACATACACACGAAAGCCGGAACTAGTGTGGAATGTAGACATTTTTAGAACTTTTAAGCCGAAAGGAAGTGGAATGCATTGGAGAAGAAAACAAAAAAAGAAAATGCGAATTACGAAGAAGAAGAAGAAGAAGAAGAAGAAGAAGAAGAAGAAGAAGAAGAAGAAGAAGAACAAGAACAAGAACAAGAAGAACAAGAAGAACAAGAAGAAGTAGTAGTTCTGCTTCTTCTTCTGTTTTCGCTTGCAATGTTGTCTCTTGTATATATTTCACTGTCTTTTTAAGTTCACTAAGTGGTCAGTTTATCTACCACTGTCGTCTCTCTGGGCCAGAAGGTTTGTCTAGATATGTCATATTTTGGGCAGTCTTGGAGTATGTGATCTGCTATCTGCGGCGCTAATCCACATGTGCACACGGCTGATTGTTCAATCTTAAATTGTATATAAATGTGATTGCGTAATTTATTGTGTCCTGTTTTGAGGCGCAGAAGAGTGGTCTTTCCTTAAGGTAGTAGTCATCTTGAGCAGGCTTTGCTGGCTTTCTGACTGATGTCTACAGACAAGTAATCAACTTTCCGTCAACATTGTTATGAAAGAAAAGTGTCATTGCCACGAGGATACTTATGAAGTAAAGGAAGTCATTGATCAACAGGCAGTTTCCACTAGACATGGAATACTCAAATAGTTGTCAGTGTGACAATGATCGTTATTGGTAATTTTGTCTGGCTTCTAGTAAGCAAGTACTGGATCTTCGTTTGCACCATCATGATGACCGTGTTTTATGCTCCAAGAAGATATTGACATATACAGAATCATCGACGTGGTTCTCTTCTACGCATCATTCTTCGCTTGTGGTGTCTGGGTGGGGGATGTGTGTGTGTGTGGATGGGGGATTTGTGTAGTGTGTGGGTGGGGGTATGTGCGGGGGGTGGTGGGTGTGTGGGTGAGGTATCTGTGTGGATGTGGGTGGGGATATTGTGTGGTATGTGGGTGGGGGATATGTGTAGGTGGGGCTGTGTGGTGGTATGTTGGTGTGAGATGTGTGGGGGAGGGATATGTGTGTGTGGTGCGTGGGTTGGGAATATTGTGTGGTAGGGGATGTGTGTGATGTGCAGGTGGGGTATGTGTGTGGTGCGGGATGTGGGTTAGGGCATGTTTTTGTGGGTGAAGGATGTATGTGTGGGTTATGGGTGTGTGTGTGTGTGTGTGTGAGTGGATTGGGGACGTATAGGTGGTTAGGGAGATGTGTGTGTGTGTGTGGGTAGGGAGATGTCAGTTGGTGGGGATGTGTGTGTATGATTTGGGGATGTGTGAGTGGATGTGCGATGTGTGGGTTGGTGGGGGATGTGTGTGCCTGGGTGGGGAATATGTGGTCGATGGAGGTGTGGTTGGTTGATGGGTGGATGGAGGTGTGGGTGGGGAGAGGATGTGTGGTTGGGGGATGGGTGTGTTGGTTAGGATGTGTATGTGGGTGGGCTTGGGATGTGTGAGTTGGTGGGGGATGTTTGTGATGGTGGCGAGTGTGTTTGGGTTGGGGGAACAGGTGAGGGCAGTGTGTTTTGGTGGGGGATGTGCGTGAGGTGGATGGGTAGGTTGGTGGAGTATGTATATGTCACTGGGTGTGTTTGTGGGTGGGGTGATGTGTGGGTAGGTGGGATATGGGCTTCATAACATGGTAATTTGTCTTGTTTATGTTTACAATATTCATTTCACAATGTTTGTTTTCTTCCTATGTGAATCTATAATGCTCTTGTTGAACGAAAGATGAGTGATTGAAAGGGCCGAATGTAAGCCGGGCCCGCGTGCCCTATTTGTGACCCTTGTAAAATAAAATTGATTTGATTTGATTTGATTTGATTTCATCCTGACGATCATTCTGAACTTGATTTGTGGAGGTCCTTTAAAAAGACATTCTGATCTGTGGTGACCGTCTACTCTTTTCTGGTATTTGCATTGATTTACATATACTAGGTTGAGAACGCACAAGTCTACTGGAAGAGCATGACAGGTTTGGACGATAAATTGTTAGAAGACATTGTGCTGCAGAAGTATGACATCACCGGCCTGTCCATGACCTTGCTGCCACCAACTTGCTTCCTGGTGATCGTCATCTTGCAGCTGCTGTGCTTTCATGAAATTTTCCTGGAGCTCAGCAGCTTGAACTGATACATTGACTCTGATGATAATTTCAAGTGAGTAGAAGTGGTGTTAGTAATATTTTGGGTAGAACTAAAAGAAAGAAAATATTCAGCAGTGCAGAACAACCCAGACTAAAAGCCTTGAGTTCTATGCGTGCGTGGCTAAGGAGGACAAGTTTTAAGTTTTCGTGGTCAAAATCTATTGTCTAACTGTGGAGAATTGAACTAGATTCACATCTTCAAGCTTGAGATACTCGCTGTCATTGTGGTTGCTGTAAATGAGGTCTATGCTTTGATATCAGTTTACGTATTCCTGATAGCAGTGTTGCTCCAGATTCGTCATGCTGGCACAGTAACTGCCTCCCATGATGTTAATATGGACAGCTTTCAGTATACTTGTCAAGATAATATTTGAACTGCACATCACGGATAACGACTTCTGGTCTGCTACTTGTCAACTCCACATTCTGGTCAATGCAGCTTGGTTTGGCTTCAAGAAATATGACCCGGACAGAATGGCCACTGTGCGTTATTTGGGGATGTACATGGCGATCCTAGCCATAATAGTACTTAAGTTCAGCATCAAGTATCATGAAAAACAGTATTACGCTAACCCCACAGTCAGCAAGCCTCTTTTCATAATCATGTTTTAACGCGGACAAAAGTGGCATGCCCTGTATCAAATGTTTTGCAAATTATTTGTTCTGTAAGTTTTGCCTCGAGTGCTGCTACATCACGACCGCCATCGTTGTCAGTATCCGTGTGGACTTTGTGGCTCTCATCTATATCCTAATACTTGCAGCCCTTCTCGCTATATGGTTGCCATCCTGTGGCCGTTCTACAAGCTGACCCTGGTTATTTCTTTGGCAGTCCAGTTTCTGTTGGTCCTAGGATTCCCCTACAGCTCCTGCATTTTCTATGCCTGGTAACAACACATGGGCGGCTCCAGTAACCCCAGACATTGGCTGTATGTGCCGGAATATCACGATCCTCCCAAATCTAATAAGGTCATTATTATAGTTGCCATGAGATGAATTACGCGAAACACAGCAGGTGTGTCAAGTCGTGGAAACGAGAGAGATATTGGTAACACACAGTTGGAAAAACACAAGCTAGCGCCGCTAGCATTGGTGGGCGGAGCTAATGCGTCACGTGACGGCGCCCAGGCGAAAGCCGAAGAGCAGTGTGCTTGATTGTCAGTGTAGCATGATGGAACAGAATCCCCATTTCCAGTCCGACACATTTCATGAGGATACTTTAAGTCTTAACGGGGACCATCCCAAATATAAGGGCTATTCTTAGCTCGTAGGTTCCAGAACGAGTTGGGGGAGGCGGCGGTATGCACTTGTCTTTTAATTGGTTCATAAGTAATGAGCCCACGCTATTCCTGGGCCATATTTTAAAATCTAATTAGTTTGAGCGGGGATCTCACCAGGAGCGGTCGCTAGAGTGATGTGATGACCCAACAATGCCCTTAAAGATCTAATAATATATTGTTCTCTGGACAACAGGTACCACTTTAAAACATACTTTGATGTTGTGGCTAGACCTAATGTACGAAAGAGAAGAATATAAGAGTACTTTATGAATAAAATGTGAAAGTGGAAAACCTAACTTCTGTGCGCCAGTATTCTGAATACTGCTTCTTCAACCTTGACACGTCTTTCACGCTGTATACTCCAAGTGCCTATCAATCCCTTGTTGTGACTGGGTGCGTATGCTTGAGGAATGTAGTACACTCATGCAGATTCGCAAACCCAAACCCCTTGTGCATTCTACATGTCTAGGATGACTTATTCTTAAAATCAACTGTACCTTTGCTCTCGTGCGAGTTAACAAATGGCAGTCTGAATGGTAATTAGTGATGAAACATGTACAAGTTCCTTTGTAAAACGCAGAGAATGATGGAGTGAGTGAGTTGGTGATTTAATAAATAGCCTCTCACATTAGTAGAAAGAAAGATGCTTCAAATATCCACATGTAAACAGGACGGTGATGGCACGCCAGAATTGCTAAGTCCATGTGATGCCTGGTCGCTATAAGCTCAAGAGAATTACTATAATTTCTCTTTGAAGTATTACACTGTACCTCTACTGTTGGATGGTTCATATAAACCAGTTCCTCAGAGAACCCTAGGTGTGTGAACCTGTGTCTCAGTTGGCTGAATATAATGTATGGCTCATGCAAACTTACAAGGACTAAACATGTTTTCCACATATGTGCTTGGTGCATATGTGAACAATTGTGTATGCAATTGAGCTTCTGTTACCTACTGTGGACATTACTCAGTGGGGAAAGAGCACATGATGATGATGATGTACCTGTGAGACAAGTCTGGTGTAAAAGGGGTGAGGTCTGGCATTGCTGTGTGAATATGGAATCGGACATTCATGCACCAACATCACAGCCATAGGAATGGATGTCTGGTCTGCTAATTGGGTAAATGCCATTAGTTAATACATAATGCATATTGCAGTTGTAAATGCCTATTTTCCATTTCCCTTCACAATGCCTGTCCCATGTTGCTATGTCACAATGATTGCTGTACTGTGTCTGGTCCTCGTTGTGCCCAGGTCTACTGTGGTTCAAACATGGTGGAACTTAGACCACATAAATGCTTGTAATTGTGTTAAGCTACCCTGTCTCAGCATATGGTTTTGTGATTACCACAGTACATTAGAGTGAAATTCACTACATCATCAACCTTAACCTTCCCCATCTCCATCTGTGTATGTTAATGTATGATAACTTCATCTTTTAACACAAGTGAAGAGATGTTGTGCCATTCTATATATCAACAGAGAACAGAGGATGGAGGAGAGGCATCCATATATCATCTGGGAAAACTAACCAGTAGTCCCAGAATCCAGAACCAACTCTCTACAAGTGAAATCTTCTAGAACCCACAATATGGGAATTTCCTAGAGACTTTCAGCTCAGCTCTCAAACAGCTGGATATAAATAAGGGAGAAAAATAGTTCTGAGGACTCCAGTGATCATAATTATCAGAATCATCTGAGAATGAAAACAACAAGTCTGGTTGTTAACCCCATTCAAGACAACTTGTGAAATGACTGGTGCAATGGATTGTTTGGCTAGGACTTATTTTAGTTAATCTCCAGCCTGGTGCTCACAAAGTGTTTTCAGAATGAAGACTTGAGATAGACTAAGAAGGAAGAACGCTGGGACATATTTGTATCTTAGATCTTCCTCTACAGGAAAAGTAGAACAAATTCCTAAGTGTCAACTTCATGAACAGTCAGAGTACGTGAGATAGACTGAGGAGAAGGAAGAAGACTGGGACATGTTTGTATCTTAGATCTTCCTCTACAGGAAAAGGAGAACAACATCCTAAGTCTCAACTTCATAAACAGTCAACTCACCAGTGAAAGACAAGGCTGTAACTTTTCTTCAAACTGTGACAGTAGGGGATAATTAGTCAGACTTGGAAAATCATCATGGGGGAAAACTGCAACCTGAGCTGTCCAACACCCATCATAGGTGCTAAAAGGATTAAACAGACCAGTGGAGCAGAAGGTCCCTATGCTTGCCCCAGGTTATGGCTTACCTGGCTTTTCCCTCAGTAACAGTAGAGGAGAGGATAAAGTCAATGGTGTAGTGGTAATTAGAGAGGAGAGGAGGAGTGGAGTAGTTGTTGGGTGGTGGAGTAAATAAGAAGTGTTGTATCTTGTTTATCAACCTGCATGTGTGACATATTTTATGCATTTTCTATGCAATAATTGAAATGTTGACATGACAGGAGATGAGGCAATGGTCACCACTCTACTTACCATCAACTCAATAAATTGTGTATTCAATGAACCAGTGTTCAAGTACATGTCCCCAGTGAATTTCTTGTACAGTTGCTGTCAAGTGTTGTCTCTGGTGACTGTCTTAAGTGCTGTGGTTGGTTATACATATTGTGAAAAGTCCTGTATAGATGTTGTCAGGTATCTCATGATGTCTATCTTGTACACTTGTGGTGTAAACAATTCCTTGTGAATGTATGTTCCACTTATGTCAAGAAACTGTCATGTAGATGTCCTGTCTAACAGATGTAATGTACAGTTATTGTTAAAGTTTGTTTGTCTGCAAAAATTGAAGGACTACCTGAACTGATATAGGTCATAATGACAAAATATATAGAAGATCTAGGTGACGGACGAACAGCACACTGTCAACAGTATAATGAGTGAGAGGGATCCTCAGTTGTCCAGGCGCTAATAGTTCAGATCTTTTCTGGCCTTAAGGGAACCTTTTACTTCTTTTTATAAATTTCTGTGTAGATACATAGTGGTCTCACAGTGGGGGTTTGAGCCAAAGAAAAAGGTTCTCCAAAAAGGCTATTGCGGGAATGATTAGCTCATCTGAGTGACCTCTAGACAAAACGGGCAAAATCATATCCTTTATCTTGGTATTTATGATTCAAGATATATCTCCAGAGAACACTACAAACTAGGTCTCTGGCAACTCAATCAAACATGTCACATAACTGGGTGGCTCTTTTCGGGATATAGACCCTGGGAAAACCTGGTCACATAACTGGTTGCTCTTTCCAGGCTATAAACCCTTGGAAAAAGAACACTCGTCTCGGATTTAAACCCTGGTAATAACCTGCTAGGGGCTCACATACCTGTTGCCCTGATGACGGGATACAAACTTTGGGTATACCCTGCATAAGACTCACTTTTGGGATCTCTATGTTGGTATTAAAATCCGGGGTGACCTCTCGCAAATCAGACCCAATTCTTGAAGGTTTTATGGTGTTGTTTAATGGACCCTGTCTCTTATATGAGGCAGGATGTACAAGAGATACAGCATGCAGGGCGATGCGCTACCTTCTTGATTTTCCAACCATTGAAGAGAGAATGCAAGTTTGCAGGGCACGTGCCTACCTCAGAATTAACGCAAACACACAGCATCCACTGCATAGTGAAATTAGGAAGGTGAAGGGCAGCAGGTTAAAAAGAGGACGGTCGTGGATGGGTCAAGCCGAGGACATTCTTCAACAGGTGTGTTCACTTGAGGACTTAGAACCTGGCGAGGAGTGGGTGCAAGTGCCAACAGACTTCTGCACATCCTTTTCAGTTTGCATCCAACTAGATAGAAAATGCAGACAAGAAAATCCGGCTGCTGTTGAGGCTGAAGTACAAGCGTTGATTTTCGAGAATTCGCTAGACAGTGACGCGGTCATCTACACAGATGGGTCGGTCGTCCGACATGTGAGAAGCTCATGGGCCTTTACAGCTCGGGCCGGAGGGAGAATTGTGAAGGAGGACTCTGGTGCTTTCACTGAAACCACAAGTAGCCTGACCATGGAAGTCATGGCAGTAAGTAAAGCAATAACATGGCTCGAGACACAGACATTCACTAGGGCTTGTTTCCTTAGCGACTCAATGAACATGATCAAGAGGATAGAGGAGGGGTCGATCCGAAGAGAATGGTTGCTGCCTCTGAAGCGGTCTCGGCTGGCAAAGATTAGTTTCATCTTCGTGCCAGGGCATGCGGGAGTACAAGGAAATGAGCGGGCTGACAAGCTCGCAGGTGAGGCTACTGTGGAGGGCGGACGCGCCATGGACCAGGCTGACATTCTGAATGCTCTACGAGAAGTGAGACTTTTGCAAGAACCAAGTGATGACTGTGAATCTACAACAATGGCCAGACTGCGAGAGCAGCAAATTAAAAGAGGGGTGGCCAAACAAGAACACTACGCAGGAAGCCAAAGAAGATTGATAAACCAACACAGAACTGGCGTCGTTAGCCGCTACACGCTGCGGGATTTGCTGAGGAGGGGATCCGAGCACTTATGGACTGAATGGTCCGATGTGCAACGAGGATGATCTGTCGACTAACTAACTAACTAACTATCTTATATGAGGGCAACTGTCCAGACATGTAAACCCACAATAAATCTCTAGAAGGTTTGATTTCATTAATAGTGATAATATTGCATGTATCACTGTTTTAATATATCAGTTAGGAATTCAATGTAGCAGACTGAAAATGATGTATAAATATCTTATGGGTCAACATAATTGCTGTATCCATGATATTTATGTTCTCAGTATGAATTGATTATTGGCTTGTCAATAATGTTGTATAATTTTGTGCATGCTGGTTGTTCAATATATGTATCCAAAAATTAAGGTACCTGAAACACCAGAGAACACAAATTATTTTAAATATAACTGAGACAGCTATTACAGGGAAAAATTCATTTTTGTCCCTGAAATTAGGACACTTGATCCAGTAAATAATATGGGGCCTACTCCATCCCAAAATTTAATTGCTGGCATGGGTGAGAGAGGAGAATTATTGTTGTAACTACAACATTTTTAATGTCACCACATCACCTAAAATAACAACTCATTATATTCTCTTCTCCCCATAACATGCTTGCAACACTGAGAGCAGAGAGTGTGAATCCTGATGGAAAATTTGGGCAACCATTAAGACACCTCAATAATAATCTCTCTCGGTGATAGTCAGTATTCGTACCGGCTAATGTCCAGTGTCGATTCGACATCTGGGTTTATTCTTCAGTTGTGTAACCCTGTCAGTGGCCCTGATCAAGCTACTGCGCGTGAGCACAATTGAATCTCCAGGAGAAAACATCCTTATCAACTCCGTCACTTGCCATTTCTGAAGTAGTGGTATTATTAAGCGTACTTGATACGTAATGGACGAGATGAAGGGAAGATTCTACCTGATGTCATGGGCGGTCATATAAAACCGACCACAGTCTGGTGTCTATAAGACATTAGTCTATTGTTCGATGGTGTAATCTCTCTGGTGTACTAGGATCCACGTCACCAGGAGTTAACTCATTGAATCTCCAGGAAGGCCATCAAAATAACTGGACCCCTAGCCATTCATATGGAAGTGGAGAGCATACGCAAAGTTTGTGTCCAGAAAACGATTGATAACCAACCTGATGTCAGTGGCATATCATACGACTAGGAGCATAACGTGGACAACCTGAAAAATTTCATGGGGAGATAAAACAGGATCAGTCTCCGACGTCGGACGTCAATTCATCCTCAGTTGAGAAAGCGTTTCTGCCTTTAAAATGGTGGAGATTAAAGGACGGACAAAGTTGAGAACAACTGATGTCATTCCCCTTTTTCATTCTCAATTGGGAAGACCTTTCTGCCTGGAAAAATGGTAGGAATGTAATAAGGATTACTGTCTCCAAACAGTTAACTCTTATATGGTAGAGATCACTGCAACTCCAGCAGTGACACTCTATACACATGGTCTGCGAAAGTGGACTAACGAAAGATCAGTTTCAAACAGCTGACTCCTTTCAAGATAAAGATCCCTGCACTCCAGCAGTCGACTCTTTATATAATAAGAACAATGCATTTAGCATGTGGAATCTTATATTATTACTGAGATGCGAGGTATATTCACAGGACCTGGCCAGGCCTATCCTCAAAGTCAGTAAAAATTGGCTTCCAAAATTCCAGTCAATATTGGTAACTAAGAAGCTAACCCACATAATCACACACCTTCAAAGGTAGCTGTGATAATGACGGACTTCTCTATGGATGAGAAGAAACGCCTTATATTCGCCAAAAGGTAAACGTTTTGCTCATGTGGGAGAGAAAGAACGGATACTTGCCAGTCACTCAAAAGCACTTAGCTAAAGCATGGCTGAAGACAACTAGTTGGAATCTCCACCTGGAATTCTATATTAGTAGTAGTAGATGTTAGTCTAACAGCATCTACAAACTCAGTTGCCGCGTTGGAAACAGCTTAACCCTTTAATAACTAACAAAAGGGAAATAACTCCGCACAATTAATGACTTGATATTTTGTAACTTCATTATACACGAATTGGTTTGACATATAAATGTCCTAGATGACTAATAAACTAGAAAAATGGACACAGTTTAACATAAAGCAACATTAAAAACAATAAAACAAAAACAAAGGTTTAAAAAAACATTTTAACTGGGAAAAAAATGTGAAGAAAATTGTTTTACTCACAAAATGATGTTGAAAGTGTCCCGCACTATTTATCCAAGTGCCCTGGTAGCAGCAAATATCCTGCACTATTTATCCAAGTGCTCTGATACAAGTGATTCATGGTATTTTGTGAAGCATTCCCCCTTGCACAGCCATATCTGACAGAGACTGCATCTAAAAACAACCTCACTGGCTCTGCTCTTCTTACCAGACTTGGTGTTCATCTTGGCACACCAGTAGCAAGTTTTCCTTTTGCCATCTATACGAATTAGTCTGTGGTCCAAAAGATTGCTGGTACCCAGACCTACAGTTGTGGGGCAAGAAGAAGCTTTCCGTTTCCTCGAAATGTTACCCTTCAAGAGAGTAGAAACCAGGCTACGCCTAAAAGCGAGATGGCCAACATCACCAACCCTTGTGTATGGGCGATGGGAGTTTGAACAAATTATCCAGCTGTTGACAATAGAGGTTTGCAGGAGAAAGGCAAACATATATCTCCACCACTTCACAGATTTCCTACCAACAGGGTAATATGAGGACAGCTGGTCAAACCTGTCCACTCCACCCATTGATCTGTTGTAGGCGGCCACTGTTGTGGGTATCTGAACATCTTGTTTGCCACCGGGTGCCTTACGTGATGTGGATGTCATTCCTGGTGTCGTGTTGGTGGTAAGTAGATTGACAACTCTCTTGTCCCTCCAAACAGTAGCCACAGTGTTACCCTGTTGCCTAAAGATTACTGTATTGGCCTTCATCTTCTTTGTGCATAATGGCTTGCAGTCATCTGGCCATCCCTTCCTATTCGCCCTAAATGTTGAGCATATGTATGTCTTCTCACGCAGAAGATCGCGTGCCAGCTGTACATAATAGAAATAATTATCATAGTAGATGTGATGATTTTTCCCAAAGAAAGGTCTGCCTAACTTTGTCACAACATAATGAACAGATCCATGTGGCATTGGATCTTTCACCTTGCCAGTGTAGACATCAAAGTCTAGTAGGTAGCCGGTCGACGCATCTGCCGCACACCATACCTTGATCCCCCAGTGGGTTTGGCTTTCCCTTGATGTACTGCTTGAACTTTAGTCTACCATTGTAGGCAATCATGGCTTCATCAATGCTGATATCTCTGCCAGCAGAAAAACATGAGGATATGTTTTTCCTCACCATATCAAGGAACGGTCTTACCTTGTACAGTGGATCGTAATCTTTGTGGCCTATGGGCTTCTGCTTACTGGTGTCATTGAGATGAAAATATTGGGAGATTTTTGCATATCTAGTTTTCCCCATGCACTGTGATACTCCAGGATGATAGAGATCTTCATCTGTGCTCCAATACATGGCAGTTTCAGGCAATTGAACATAGCCCATGAGTATAGCAAGACGAATATAAATTTTTATTTCCTGAGTGCTCACAGGTGACCAGTAAACATCCACTTTACCTGCCTTTTCTTGTCGTTGAGTGGCATACAAATTAGTTTGTTCCATAGCAGACTGATAAAAGTCCTCATTTACAATGAGATTGAAGTAGTCAATGGTTCTGCACTCTCTGGAAGATCATGTACTGGCCCAGAGTTCTCAAAAAAACCTTCAACGACTACAGGGGTTGTCTCAGGACTCCAAACATACATGTCTGGAGTTTCACTGACACTAGAGAAATCTGGGTCCTCTTCGTCAAAATTCCAGCCTGCCTCTGTAACCAATGTCACTTTCTGCATCACTATCTCTAAACAAATCAAACGGTTCAGTGATATCCACAATAACACTGTCATAATCGACAGACATACCTGCACAATCTTCAAGAAAATCGTGGCTGGATTCAATTTTTTTGGCGAATTTATGATACAATATTGAGAAGTCACGAAATATTGATATAATTTCTGAACCGTTGAATGGATTTCAAAACAGAAAGAAGAAGGGAAACAACTCTTCCTGTTTCCTAGGCCTTGATACAATCGTAGATTCATTCATTCGCATAATTATTATTCAGGAACGATTCGGGCAAGACATGTGTAAAAACGTGGATTTAGCAACTAGCAACTAAGGAGAGAAAATGCTGTCACTTCTCACAACACATCAAAATAGAGGCATAACGGAAGGAGAGAATCTCAACCGACAAGCACCTCTAAATCTATGGTAAGACTACAGAAATAAGTCAAGGAAATATAATGGGAAATTGCTACTATCTGCAAACACAAGAGACTTATTGGAAAGGTAGACCCTGTGTCCAACGCTAACCAAATCTGCACTAGTAGGTTTTAGTCTCAAGTTCTGCAGCGGCTGCTATACAGTTCACCCGGAAGAGATTGTCTTTGCTCCGGTGATGATCAAAAATTTTAACCCAGTTCCAAATGCCAAGATTACTGTTGGAGAAAGTGTTCAGTTAACTACACTCTCGCAGGATTATCATTTTCCAGTGGCGAATGGAAGAATGAAGTTCTGATAAGGTGAAATGTTGAGAGATACATGGAATGCAACCATTCTCTCTAAACGTCATCTGGAAGTTGGCTTAATTACAAAGCCATTACTTCACTTAATGAATCTCTATGGAACATTCATACATTACGAGATGGTGTGACTCAGAGAGATCATTTATCACAACAGGAAATATAGCAAGGATGTCAGCAGTGGAACACTGTCAGAGGTAAATAGAAGAGCAGTTCACAGATGAGTGGAGTCAGGACTCCTGATGCTCCCAGTGACTTAAAGGAACATAATGCAGGGCTAACTTCATGGTCTTTGCGTTTGCCACCAAATTCATCAACAGATGCAATGTTGGGGCAGATTTTTTTTTAAGGAGAAAAATCACTTAGTTCCAAATGTACTACTCTAGTAGGGTAAAGGGAGACAGGGAGTAATTGACAAAACCACCTAAGGGATCTGGGAACTGTGGATTCTGCGATCATCTGTCATACCTATGAAAGATCTAAGAGAGGGGCCATGTAGCATGATGGAACAGAATCCCCATTTCCAGTCCGACACATTTCATGAGGATACTTTAAGTCTTAACGGGGACCATCCCAAATATAAGGGCTATTCTTAGATCTTAGGCCTTAAGGGAACCTTTTACTTCTTTTTATAAATTTCTGTGTAGATACATAGTGGTCTCACAGTGGGGGTTTGAGCCAAAGAAAAAGGTTCTCCAAAAAGGCTATTGCGGGAATGATTAGCTCATTTGAGTGACCTCTAGACAAAACGGGCAAAATCATATCCTTTATCTTGGTATTTATGATTCAAGATATATCTCCAGAGAACACTACAAACTAGGTCCTCTGGCAACTCAATCAAACATGTCACAGTCAGTCTGAGCTGGGACGTGACAAGGAGAAGATCGATTTGGAGAATTGTGAAAGTATTTCAGTGTTCGAAAGTATTTCAAGGAATGGGAAACATCTGAGATGCAGTTGTGTGAAGATTGTGTTTATTGTGAACGACGGCGATGATGGAGCAACTCACAGAGGCCGTCGCTTGATGTACACAAACGTGATGGCTAGACAGCTGGCCCTGGTGTGACAACATGTCAACAAGAATGGCCGGCAGATGCCCTCCGTGACCAGAGCTGGTGGTTACGACATCATCTTGTGAGTAGTACTGAGTAGTAATGTGTTAACTGGTAACTCAGTGAATAGATAAGATGTATTCTGTCAGACAGATCTGATGTAGCCATGACGATTAGTCATCAGACGATTAAATGAGCAAGACATTAGATATTGATGGCAGACGGTGTGCTGTGCATAGGCAGAACGTGTGACGGTAGGATCCGGCGGTCTGTGCCAGACCCGTGTAGTACTGCGGCGCAATAAACATGCTTGTATTGTTTAAGGACGCGACTGACTTGTCTATTGTGTGCATCTGAGATCTGAGAGTGATACAGGATTTGTACGAGCCTAAGATAACCACTAAACCTAGTACAACCCAAGATGGCGGACATTGGGCATTGACGTAGGCACGTGGCCCAAGTGTGTCTGGAGTAGTCACTCATCACCCAGACACGAGTTCGACCCTTGGCACTTGGGGGCATTACGTCCGTTTGAATGAATCAAGGGAGAAGGTTTCGTCAGTGCAGTATTGAAGAATAAACAGGACGAAAGAAACGAAAAATACAGTGATCTGCAAGTAATAAAGAAAGAAAAAGTGAACACCATGTGTTGAAGACAAAGAATGACCTTGTCGAAGGGTATCAAGATGGCGACTATTGACAACAACAAATAAGCTCACGTCTCAGCCAAGCATCACGTTAGATGAATGTGTGATGTATTACATCTGTGTATAGTTGCAAAGAACATTAATTCAACATTCCGGATATTTCTTCAAGAAAACAGAGTATGGCACTCAGCCACATAAACTGTCATTCGAGAGCCGTGTTCATGTGCTTCACGCACTATAGTGCTCCAATGAACTAATCTCAGTGTTAGATTGAAGAATATTTTTCAGATCCAGTTTTCCAGGTGCCATCAGTATGTAATAGTACCCTTTGACGCCACATTTTTGAGGATCACCATTTTTCAAGACCTAAACTTCTACTGATTCCTGGTCAGCCCGAAATGCAGTGAAGTGGATCCATACCACCTTGTGAAGAATCCTGAAGGGCAGCCAAGCATCTGGACCAAGCCACCAAGGACACCGAAGCGGAATTTTTACAGGTTAAGCTGTTTTCACTTTATTTGTATATGTGTCCTGCTTAGTATTCCAGAGTCAACAGGCACCCTTCCATCATATGTTTACTCACCCTCATCATTAGTAGGAGGTTGGTGGGCTACTTTTGTGGTTATTGCATCATCACCCAAAAGTACGTCCCGTGCGGTTGGCATTCGAAATTGACTTAGAATTTAAGTAAATTTTCGACTGCTAGCGAGAACTTTGTCTTGTTTTGTAACCTAGTCCAATATTTGTTGTTCTTTAACGTCATTAATGTATCTATTATTTGTGATTATTTTGTCCACGGGGGTTATGTCATTTAGCTAAAACTTCTGATAGGTGTTATTGTTGTCCAGTATTGTTAGTATTCTTGTTCAACAGTATTGCACTAAGTTCATCACAGTCAGCTACGCCAGAGCGTGATCAACAGCGACAGTGACTGAAAGAGATTCTTGCTATTAAGATTCTTTACCATTGGCATCACAGATACTATTATCTGAAGACACTGATACTGATAGTGTCTGCAATTATTGTACATTGTTTCAGCTACAGGTTGTTGACACATATATAGTAGACAGGTACACAACCACAACATGTCTACATTAATAGATTTTGTAGTACTTGGTGAGAAATTCTGTTTCACAGGCCTAGAACTTTTGACATGGGCAGAAAACAAACTCTCAGAATTTCGAAGTCAGATAACAGAAGACAGGGCAGCAGCTAAAGAACTTAGAGAATCACAAGAAAAACAAAGAGATAAAGAATTAGCTTTAGAAAGACAAAAGCTAGATCTTGAAGAAAAAAGACTACAATTTCAAATAGACAAGTTGAAGTTAGAGAAAGAGAAAATGAGGTTACCACTAGCACAAACAAACTACAACACAAATAAAGAAATATGTACAGAAGAGACCCAACCGGAAATAATAATAGGAGCTTCAGCAATATTGTCAAATCAAAAAAGCAACAATTCATCAAAAATATACCACCAGTACAAGGACCATAATAGAGTTAAGCGACCATACCAACATAAACCAAACCAGCAAAGACCATACAACACATCAAAGAGAGGGATAATGATAGATTGCAACTACTGCAAACACCAACACAGAGTACATGAGATGTGTGACAGTAATCCAAACTATGAATCATACATAAATAATCTATCCTTAAAAATAATAGACAAACTATTAGACTATAAAGCCAACATAAAATGTTATCTTTGCCATAGTTTTGGACATGAAGTCAAGAGTTGTAGACTGAAACAAATGATGAAAGAAGCTAAAAGAACAGATGTCAAACCTAGTAAAAAGGAAGAACATGACCAAACCACAAATAAATTGTCTATAGCTACAAACCAAAATAATAGACAACAGATTGATAACCCAGTAAATAGTCAAAGAATGCCTACACAACAGACAAATACGAACAACATGTGCAGTGCAACTCTGAAAGTCAAAAAAGCATTTGTCAATGGCATACCAACCACATGCATAAGAAACACTGGAGCATCGATGAGTGGGAGTAAACCAAAAGTTTGTTAGAAGGGAAGACTACACAGGTAATACAGTAAATTGTCGAACATTCGGGGGAACACTCTAAACGTATCACACAGCATGGATCGAAATCGACAGCCCATACTATACTGGCAGAATAAAAGCAGCAATGCTAGCAAATCCGTTCGCTGGACTAATGCTAGGTAACATACCTGGAATAAAAGATTGTACACAAGAAGAGATTCAAGCATGGGAAAGATTGGTTGATACATCTGCAGATAAGAAGTACTATCACAAAAAGTATAGATACCATCATATATTTCACAATGAAACACCCCAGTCTTGTGATATGTAGATAGAAGATAGATATTTTAGTGTATATATAGAAATTTTTTTAAAACAGAATGAATGCTTGGTTATGATAGTATTGGTTGAATGAACATACTGTGATAAAACCACCAAATGTCATAATAATAACATTAACTACGGCTCTCATATAGAGGAGCTAAAATGATATGACATATTGTCCAGCTCATGCCATCATGATATTAGATTATGATCAGATGTCAAAGGAAGTTAAAGTGATACGTCTACTTCATTCTTATGATGATATCTATGAAATGTCATGTAAATATGTAAACCATTGATATAAATAGCAAAGAACAGCATTGCCAATGGACATCACCTGTAAATCACCTCATAGCCAGGGTGCTTGCTGAATCAACTGAATTGCACTCTGAATTGCTAATCGGGACACTGCCATGTCAATGGAAACAGCTTAAAAATTAGTTACTACTATCACGTGTATTAATACTTGTGGTATATACATATGTACATGGATACGTACATCCCATTATGTTATTATTCTCAGACAGTATTAGGGTATCTGAAGCTGAATGGAGAGGAAGAATGCAGCTGCAGATAGAAGTCCTACATCACTTCAACATAAGAGGAGCACCATGCAAGTCCATGTCACCACCAGACTAGTTACAAGCCGCTGGTGAATGAATACAAGGTTGATCTACACCTCACGAGGGGTCATCAAAGAGTCTACATTTAACACAGGAATTTAGAACTATAATTTGTATTATTTCATCATCATCAACATTCTTGGGAAACTATTATTTCCTTTGATGGTGTTGGCATTTTATCATTGCATCCGTCATCATTATGACAATTGATGAATAGTTACATACACGGTTACAGATGTCCACAGATTTGAAGTTGTGTAGTTCTACTTGAAATCATGATTTGGTGAGAAGATCCACTACATATGGTACGAGAGACATGAATGCATCTACTACTTGTCTTTACAGGACAATAACTATATGTTGCAAACATAGTGACTCCAAGTCCAATGGTATGGATGTGGTTACATTTGAAACATAATGTGCAAACTGAGACAAATGGTAAAGCACAGAATGATCATAAGTCCACATAACTTATGAAACAACAACAAGTGGAAATGTAAATTTGAGAGAAACCAAATAAGGGCAAGTGTAAAGTTGAGAGAAACCAAACAGGTACAAATTTGCATAAATGTTCTAAACCAGAATATTGCAAATGAAAACAAACACGTTGTATATAGATGTTGTATTACTTTATTGCTTCAATGTACAGGGATGATAAATTGTAGAATATATATGCGTAGGATGGAATATAATTTTCATTCATTGAGTATGATAACATATGTATACATGACATGGATATAGTATTAGTATGTATAGGTTTTATAGAACACTTAGGCATTATATGGAGATGATGATTCAGTGAGGTAAATGTCTCATTGACAAAGGCATAGTTGAAAATGGCAAAGGTATAAGTTGCATAGAGAAGTGGTATAGAACAAACAGAAAACCAGCATCGCCATAACATCCATGGGCAATGATAGCTACCAGACAAAGAGAGAGCAGGTAAACATACCCCACAATAGAAATACCTATTAAGAGGACTGAAGAGAGACACTACAAGCATCAACGCAGCACAAAGGTCAAACATAACTCAGTAACGTCAAAGTCAAAGCAAGAACAATCCATTGATACAAGAAGGGACAGTGAAAGCCATAGTCCATAATCACACACATATACCTTACTCAGAGCCTGGGGCTTGGATTGAGTAGGATGATTGAGGAGCTGCTAGGGATGTGTGATGAAACATTGGATCCTACGTCAGACTAGATCACATAACCTCCGAACTTAAAAAGGAGGCGGTGACTACACGGAAGTCTAGGTGTAGACGGGTTGCCGTGTCCGCATACTATATATTTTTTGTTGTTGTTTCTGTGATGTTGGTTATTGATGAAAACTTGTCACGAGTCTAAAGGTATCATGGGAAAGATAGGCTCATATGTATTGACAACAGACGTACAAATATGTCCGAATATTGAGAGAGACCAAAGCGTGCGACCATGAGTCCACTAAAACAGATAATAGCGTGTACTTATCCATCTCATGTCAAGAAGTATAAGACTCAGTAAAGGTAGTAAAAATGTTTACAACATTTAAAAAAAGGGGGGGGGCATATTGCCATGAGAT
Source organism: Cepaea nemoralis (assembly GCA_014155875.1). Lineage (NCBI taxonomy): Eukaryota > Metazoa > Mollusca > Gastropoda > Stylommatophora > Helicidae > Cepaea > Cepaea nemoralis. The sequence goes on from JACEFZ010001840.1 coordinate 20,010, forward strand.
GAATTACACGAAACACAGCAGGTGTGTCAAGTTGTGAAAACGAGAGAGATATTGGTAACACACAGTTGGAAAAACACAAGCTAGCGCCGCTAGCATTGGTGGGCGGAGCTAATGCGTCACGTGACGGCGCCCAGGCGAAAGCCGAAGAGCAGTGTGCTTGATTGTCAGTCTGAGCTGGGACGTGACAAGGAGAAGATCGATTTGGAGAATTGTGAAAGTATTTCAGTGTTCGAAAGTATTTCAAGAAATAGGAAACATCTGAGATGCAGTTGTGTGAAGATTGTGTTGATTGTGAACGACGGCTATGATGGAGCAACTCACAGAAGCCGTCGCTTGATATACACAAACGTGATGGCTAGACAGCTGGCCCGGGTGTGACAACATGTCAACAAGAATGGCCGGCAGATGCCCGCCGTGACCAGAGCTGGTGGTTACGACATCATCTTGTGAGTAGTACTGAGTAATAATGTGTTAACTGGTAACTCAGTGAATAGATAAGATGTATTCTGTCAGACATCTGATGTAGCCATGACGATTAGTCATCAGACGATTAAATGAGCAAGACATTAGATATTGATGGCAGACGGTGTGCTGTGCATAGGCAGAACGTGTGACGGTAGGATCCGGCGGTCTGTGCCAGACCCGTGTAGTACTGCGGCGCAATAAATATGCTTGTATTGTTTAAGGACGCGACTGACTTGTCTATTGTGTGCATCTGAGATCTGAGAGTGATACAGGATTTGTACGAGCCCAAGATAACCACTAAACCTAGACAACCCAAGATGACTGCTTGTTTTAACCTGAGCATTAGGACGTCGTCCGTACCCCAGGATTTTGTTCACAGTTATTTAATACCACTTCCTAAGCCAGGCAAAAATCATTCAAAGTTGAATGGATCTAGGATTATCACCCTACAAAATACTCTTGGCAAGGTGCTGGAGAAGATCGTTGCTGTTAAGCTTCATGAATATTTTGAAAGGGAAAAGGTCCTCACGAAAATTTTTGGAAGCTACTGTATATATATATATATATATATATATATATATATATATATATATATATATATATAATATATATATATATATATATATATATATATATATATATATATATATATATATATAGCCGAGGTAAGGACAAAGGGAGACAATCAGTAAAGACTGATGCTTCCTTCACTACGGTGCTAAGAGGTAGAGAGTAGTTCTAACTTCGTTACGGCCAAAGAAGAAAAGTAGTAAAAGAGAGAGAACCTCACACCGCCCTCAACTGACAAAAAAAGATGATAGTAATTAGATAAGAAGATGTACGAGGTCTTGGACAGAGGCAGAAACTATTTTATAGATGTTCACACAGGAAACACCATGTTAGAGCCCAAGCAATGAATTAAGGTGTTAGATTGTGGTAGAAATAGTGGTTGTAAAACTAAAAGAGACTAAACAAACAAATCAAGGACAAATAAACAAGCTCTTTATTTATTTCTTCTAACAGAACATTGCATGTCAATAACAGATACAACAGACAACTGTATATATCAAATAACAACAGTGGGTAACCCCTAACCAATCAGCAGCACTTAGGACAACAGGGTACACCAAGTACCACAACACAGGTGCTTCCAAACAATAGCTGGTTAGACTGACACAATAAAGAACCTTTGACACAAGCAGACACTAGCACAGACAATAAGGCACTACAAAAACATAGGTTACACAACATAAACCCCAAGACGCGACATATATCAACCAAATGAGTTGTGACACAATTTACTATCCCACCAAGAACCCAGGCCCTGCTGACACTAACTAGTCAGCCGCTCAGTTTTATCAAGGCATTAGTTGACTACAGATCATCTTCAGGGAATTGTTCCCACATCTCAATACAATCAGAACAGCACTTCTGTTCCTATCAACAAGCCGGGCCAACACCTCTCATCAGCACAAACCAAGGTGGCTCGCTACTAACACAAAACTGGCTTATCATTCCTTTGTCTTGCTGAGTTCTGGTAGTGGCCAGGGCCATACGGCTTTCACAGACCAAACCAAGTGCATCGGTATGGCGCTGTGACATATATATATATATATATATATATATATATATATATATATATATATATATATGTGTGTGTGTGTGTGTGTTTGTGAGTGTGTGTGTGTTCTGTGGTCTTCGGTAAGCTCGCAACGCTCTCGGGCTCACACTCATATCTATTTTCAGTCCAGCTTGATAAAGATCCGTGTTATTCTGTAGTTTCGTTCTATTATCACCACTGCGTCTGGAGATATTTTGCGATCGACGTTAAAATACATATTTATCATATTTATAATAAGAGTTCAAACTACTTTAACCATGTATCCTGTCTACCATATCGATTCTATAGGTAAGTAAACCCTGAAACGTTTTATTTATTCAATTTAAATTAATCAATAATTAATTAGTATTACCCGTGGTGTTTTACTGTTTTCAGTTAAAAACGAAGACCTACCATGGCGTTAACTAGTAAAGACGTTAGACAAAAGAAGGGAAGAACCACAGAAGAATTAAGAAGTTTTCAAGACAGGTGGATTATAAACTATTTTTTCGTGGAAGTTAAAAGAAAGCCCACGTGCTTGATATGCAACTAATATGTTTATGTTTTGAAAAAAGCATAACATTAACCGGCACTACGTGACTAAACATGCAAATATGTTTCATAAGTACAAAGGGCAATTTCGAAAAGACCAAGTAAATGGCTCACAGAAAGACATTCTGCACAACAAAAGATATTTACTAGAGCGAGTTCAGAGTCAATGTGCTATGTAAAAGCTAATTATGCAGTAGTCATGATACTAACACACACACACACACACACACACACACACACACACACACACACACACACACACACACACACACACACACACACACAAATCTAAGACATATTCAGATGGTAAAATGGTCAAGGAAAGTTTGGAGAGCGTCGTTGAAATTCTGTGTCCAGAAAAGTAGACGGATTTCTCAATGATAAGTCTGTCTCGTCAGACTATTACTAGGTATGTGGACGACATTGAAAAACATATTGAAGATACTTTAAAAAGTCGAGCATCCGAATGTATATTTTATGCTCTAGCATTGGATGAAAGCACAGATATGGTAGATACTGCCCAACTGGCAATATTTATCAGGGGTGTTGATGTCCATTTTAAAAAAAGTAGAAGAATTAGCGGCACTGTATCCACTTAAGGACACTACTAGGTCACGAGATTTGTTAGAGGCAGTTACATCGACATTGAATCGCTTTTCGTTACAACTTAACAACTTATCGGGCTTAACAACGGATGGTGCTCCAGCAATGGTTGGGAAACCCGAAGGTTTAGTAAAATTGATTGAAAATGAGGCCTCCAAAGTCGGTAATACTTCAGCGGCCATCCCCCGGGCAACAGCTGTGAGAGGCTGGCTAAACCAGGTGTGGGTAGCCGATTTGGTGTCAACCCAAGCGGTGAACTAGGGTATGCCTGCCCAGCATGCGAAGACAGGATTCGGCAGACTGCGAGGACGAAATCATTCCTGATTCAACGGGCAAGACGGCGTTTACCTGCAAAGCGTTGTGGAACGTAATGAGCACGGCAAGGCACATAGAGCGCCCTGGTCATCCACTGCACCTGTATTTGTCTTCAGTCGTCTTGACTTGTCTTGCCACTGGACTCAGATGGACTCAGGCGAGAGAGGGAGGTCGACGAATTGCGCAACTCTTCCTCACTTTAATCCAATTCATCACGCAAGACATTCTTCATCTCATCTCATCTCATCATGTTCCTCTTGTACCTTGCGGTGTCGAGGTGAAGTATAAACTTCGTGAGAGTGCCCGATTATGGGCTTCATATATCGACATTCCCATGGATTATACTATTCCCTCCGTCCAACGTTTACGTGGTCGGCCTCTTCCTCTGTTTCCATCTGGTCTGTACATCATTGCTTGTTGTGGCATGCTGTTGACTGGTAACCTACTTGCATGGCCAAACCATTTGACTTGCTGCTTTCTAATAAAATCTAGTGCTGCTTTAACCCCCACTTTAGTCTTGATTTCTTCATTTCTGATCTTATCTCTTCTTGATACGTTGAGTATTCTTCTCAGGAACCTCATTTCTGCTGTTGTGATTTTTCTTTTCTCTTTTTCTGTCATTGTCCAGGTTTGGCATTGGTAGCACAGAGTTGGTAGGAAGATTGTGTTGTAAAGTGCTTTCATTTGTCCAATGAGTTGATTTGCCTTATTGCACCTATTTTCGATCTCGTCTTCTGATCCGCCATTTGATGATATTATACTTCCTAGGTACTTGAAACTCTTTACTTGTTTCAAGGGATGTTCGTTTAGGTGAATTGTTGTTGTTTGTTCTTCTTTAGTTATAGTCATTACCTCTGTTTTGCTTGTGCTAATTTTCATGTTATGTTCCCTACACATTTCGTTTAGACTATTCATGTGGTCTTGTAATTCAGCTTCTGATTTTGCTATTAGTGCTTGGTCTTCCGCAAACAGGAGTTCTCTAATGGTTAGATTTGCAGATGGTTCTTCTTCTGTGTTCTCGTCATGCGGTATTCTTGCTGTCTCTGCTTGGCTGGTTTCTTTACATATGTTGTGTGACAAAACAGAATTGAACCTCAGGATGGGGCAACCGAATCCACACTCTGCAGTACCCCATTTTCATGGGTGTACGGTATGATAGTGGGTGTGTGTCTATTATTTGGTATCCAGGACCAGTTTCGACCATCTTTGGGTTCACGCAACGCTTGTAGTCCAGCTTTGGTGAAATTCACTGTCCTGAGGAAGATATCGGGAGATACTCTCTAACCCTTGTTGCGTAGTATCCATTCTAGTATATCCAGAATATCACGTCATTCAATTTGACGACACTTCCGGAGAACGCTGGCAACGGCATTCACCGTTTACATCTAATAGACTAACGGTCATGTCTTGTGTTGGGGAATTATTATCCTCATACTGAAGACCCAAGGCCAGTCTATTGAAGGGCAGGGAGCTACCCTGAGGATCCCGTGAATCATATTCTAGTGTCAAAATGAAGTCTTGTCTACTGTCAAGTGTTTCAACGTCTGGGGATCCAGATAAAGACGGACAGTGGTGGCTCTCAAGATACTAGGATAGCACATTCTGTAGCTGATTTATTCCTACAGAAAAGGTAATTGTTCTCTCCCGCTGTATTGATCTATTTGAGTGTCTTGTGAGATCTGTCAACTAGTGGCCAAGCCAGTTTAGTGATGAGCCTGCTGTGTCTTCCTTTTGCATAGAGCTTTAATTTAACTACCCTAAAGGGGTAGGGGCACTAGCGACACAGATTATTATCATCATAAGGTGGCTTACCAGAGCCATGACGGGTATTTCACCACTGAGGAGGATAGAGGAATTGTAAGCTATGAAGGGATATCAACCTTGGTCGAGCTGTATCTAACTTGGGTTATGGAAGAGGGGTACCGATATCTTCATACCTATTAGGGTAAACTCGCCCTGACACCTGTACATAAACACGAGGCACACACATACAATGTTTGCTTTCTAACTTCTAATTTGATTAATATATTACCTCTTTTGCTCAGAGGATAATAATATTATGATGCGTGTTTAATGAATATACTACCTGTTGTATAATGGGAACAGGATGTTCTGCACATGATTTTACACTTGGTTGGGCTGCCAAGAGAAGCCAAACCAATGGGGTTCAGTGCATATAAATTCCAAACTTTCCATATGCCCGAGGAGAGGAGGAGAAAAAGCGACAGACCCAAGATGACACCCTTCTTTCTTTGTCTGTCTGTAAACAATATTTCAGGAAAGGTTTACCAGCGCAGCTGGAACGTAGACCAACACCCTTGGCCAGTATAGGGGAAATATTTCTACCTGAAGTCTTGAACCTTATATCATCTCTCTCTCTCTCTCTCTCTCGAATGGTAATGGATTGTGTTTCCAGAGAGGCTATCCTTGCCATGAGTGAGGTTAATCAAGGACATTGAATTCTAGTACCTGGCTGCTCTACACAGATCTAGTGGCGAGATGTCTGAAGTCAGACCTATGGAATTGGTCTGAGGGTGGAAACTGACCACATGGCTAGTATCAGTCTGAATCTGGTTGTGATGTATTAATAACAGGTGAAATGGATATGTACACCGGGCATCTTCTTCTTACTTGCAGGAACCTTCATTATCCTCGTGATTATTATTGACGCTGGTGTCAACTGACGTGCTTAATGTGCCGTGGAGGAGAAGAGTCGTTTTCAGGCAGCTGATCTCAATTCCAGTCTGGTGGAAGAAGCGGCCTTGTACATAGAACTTTATATGCCTATACTCAGGTCAAGAGGAGTTCCAGGCATCCAAAGGAGAGATCAGGTGAACGATATTCTGTCACCGGTATCTACATCACTCACATACTGATGACTGACAAACTACTGGTGGAATGATGATCTGCTCCTCCAGAATCCTCGCACAAATACTCAGTGTTGTTTCTGTTTGTCTTGAACTTGAACTTCGTTTGTTTTTGTGGAGTCTGAATCTTGATTAAAGACTCGGGTTCTACCTATCTGAAAAGTGTTCTCTTATCATCAGGTGGTGATCTGTTTGTCTATAGTCATAGGAAAATAAGTCAGCGTCCGGACACCGTCCCGTGGTCAATAAGGTAATAGTAGACAGAAGTAAGAACCCAAAGGTCTTGACAACCACTGAGATCCGGGCCAGTGTTGTCACACGACATGTTGTCTATATATGTTATGAACAAGAGAGGGGACAGGACACAAACTTGTCGTACCCAGATCTTATGGTGAAGGGTTCTGAGTGTCCTCCAGTTGCTCTCACTATGCATTCACTGTTGTTGTATAAACTTCTACATGGGTTTGTTAGATGTGTACTCACTCCATATTGTTTAATGCTTCATCCAACGTCATATATCACCTTCAAGCCCTGTGGCGATGGGCGAGCGGCGAAGCGACAGGCGTGGGTACGCTGGCAGCCGTAGTTGCAGACCTGCACACAGGCGGCTCTGGCCATATGGTCGTCTTCTACTGACCGGAGCAGCAGTGGGATTAGGCAGCCCCTGAGCGACTCAGCAGCCCTCTATAGGAACACACTGCTTACCTCCATAGCACGAGGAAAGGGCTAGAAAAGGTGCCCTAAACATTGTCTGCTCCATCACTACCTAACCAGCTGGCCACGGTTGGTTGGTACCCTAAACTGCGGTCGACATACAAACAAAGAAAAAACAGGTAAAGCTAAAAGAGCAAACCATATTCCCTTAACAATTGGAACTTGGAACGCACACACCATACTTTACAGAGACCGCGCGTCGGGTCCAGAGAGACGAACAGCACTGATTGGGAGAGAGCTGGGCAGGTACAACATCGACATTGCAGCCTTGAGCGAGACACGACTTGCAGAAGAAGATCAAATCTGTGAAGTAGGTGCCGGTTACATATTTTTCTGGATTGGAAGGAAAGGGAGGAAAGAAGCCAATCCGGTGTGGGATTTGCCATTAAGTCGGCCTTGGTCGGCAAATTAGCTGGATTTCCAAAGGCTATAAACGACAGGCTCATGACCATTAAGTTGCCCCTGCGGAATGGAAGGAAGCATGCAACCATTGTGAGTGTCTACGCACCAACTATGACCAATGAAGATGATGTCAAGAACAAGTTCTATGTGGACCTGCACAATGTACTAACATCTGTTTCCAAAGGAAACAAACTTATACTCCTTGGGGATTTCAATGCCAGAGTAGGCACGGACACCACCACTTGGAGTGGCATTATTGGAAAGCACGGAGTCGGAAATTGTAACAGCAATGGACTCCTCCTCGATCAGACATTTGCCGAACACGATCTTCTGATTACCAACACAATTTTCCGTCTAGGACATCGTCGATGCACCCTCGCTTGAAACATTGGTACCTCATTGACTATGTCATCGTCAGGAGGAGTGACAGACAAGACGTTAGGGTGACAAAATCCATGTGTGGTGCCGAATGCTGGACAGACCATCGTCTCATTGTCTCAAAAACAAACATACACATCAAACCACCACGGCGTCCTCAACGGGTAAAAATGCAAAAAGACTAAATGTAACCTGCCTAAACAGCAAGAAAATGCAACTGTCGTTTGAAAATATGCTGGAAGACCGCCTTAAGCACAATTCTGCAGCTAAAAAGGATACAGAAACAGAGTGGAGAGCCCTAAAGGAAATAATTTACAACACTGCTATGGAATTCCCGGGTCCAACCCCCCGAAAGCATAAAGACTGGTTTGATGAAAATTCCGAAGACATCAACCAATTGCTGGCCGAGAAACATCTTCTCCTCAAGGCACATTTGAATGACCCGACATCAAAAAAAGATGCCTTCAAGAACAATCAGAGAGTAGTGCAGCAGAAACTTCGGCACATGCGGGACTCCTGGCTGAGCAGCAAAGCTGATGAAATTCAAGGCTGTGCTGACAGACATGATATGAACAACTTCTACGACTCACTGAAAGCGGTCTTTGGTCCTACATCACCAGGCACAGTTCCCCTCCTCAGTGCAGATGGGGGAACATTGGTTACCGATAAGAAAGACATCCTTCAACGCTGGGCAGAGCATTTCAGCTACATCTTAAATGCAACTTCCTTCTTCGATGATGAAACCATCAACTGCCTTCCTCAAGTTCCCACCAATGATACACTTGATGACCTGCAAACCATAGTGGAAGTAAACAAAGCCATCCAGCAACTCTCCAGCGGCAAGGCACCTGGTCCGGACTCCATCCCCGCAGAGATATACAAGGCAGGTGGGCCGGTCCTAATACAGAGCAGCTTCACCAAGTCTTTACAAACATATGGGTGAACGAGACCATGCCACAAGATTTCAAGGACGGGTCAATAGTCCACCTTTACAAACGTAAATGAAACCGCCAATCCTGTGACAACCATCGAGGCATCTTCCACATTATCCACACTGCTATATGCTTGTGAAACCTGGACTGTTTATCAGCGACACGCTAGGAAATTAAACTACTTCCACAGTCTGCCTAAGGAAGCTACTGAAGATTAAATGGCAAGACAAGATCCCAGACACTGGGGTCCTAGAAAGAGCGTCCATGCCCAGTATCCACACTATACTAGTGAAGAATCAGATTCGCTGGGCTGGTCACTTGACTCGCATTCCGGATCACAGGCTCCATAAACAAATATTTTTCGGCGAGTTGCGTTGTGGTAAACGCTCCCAGGGCGGGCAGAGGAAACGATTTAAAGACACTCTGAAAATCTAACTGAATGCTTTTGGAATTCATCATGACACCTGGGAGACTGCAGCCAGAGACCGAAATTCGTGGCGTGCATTATTGCGCAAAGGTGAAGTCACGTGTGAGGCAACCAGGACTGCAAGAGCTCTGAAGAAAAGGCAAGACAGAAAATTCACTGCAGGAAATCCTCTTCCAGAAACGTCAAGCATTCTTTGTCTACATTGTCAAAGAATATTTCGAGCCAAAATAGGCCTGATCAGCCATCTTAGAACTCACGGCTTTCAACCCCACTGGAAAAAATTAATAGTCATCATCATTCTTGATGGACAAACAACAATACTTCAATGGTACATTTTAATTGCATTATTCATCAGAATCTATGTTAGAAGTCCCTCAAAATGGACCATGTCATGAAAGTGGTCGTCAAAATAGTGATCTTCACTATGTCGAACGGGTTGAATTACCGTCAGTTCCAAGAATTTCTAAAGTCTTTGGACTCAGATTATAATGACGTTACATTTTATGATGGTAACACTGTCCACCTGGACACACTTCCCACCATAACAGAAGTTAAGTGTGCTATAAATGAACTTGCATCTGGCAAGGCTCCAGGTAAGGATGGGATTCCAATAGAGGTTATCAGGAGTGGGCAAGACACACTCACTATACAGATCCACCAGCTAATAGAGCTATGCTGGCGTGAAGGACAAGTCCCACAGGATTTCAAAGATTCAAGCATCATAACACTGTACAAGAACAAGGGCGATCGGAGCGACTGCAACAACTATAGGGGTATCTCACTTCTGTGTATTGTTGGAAAAGTATTTGCCAGAATTGTTCTGCGCAGACTTCAAGTCCTAGGAGATCAAGTCTACCCCGAATCACAGTGTGGCTTTCGACAGAAGCGGTCTACCACTGATATGATATTCTCATTGCGACAAATGCAAGAAAAATGCCGTGAACAGAATCAACCACTGTTTATTGCCTTCATCGACCTCACAAAGGCATTTGATTTGGTCAGTCGTGAGGGTCTGTTCAAGGCACTAAAGAAGATTGGCTGCCCACCAACTCTTCTGTCCATTGTGGAATCGTTCCACACAGGCATGAAGGGTATAATCAAGTTTGATGGTGCAACTTCTGAAGAATTTGAAATCAAGAGTGGAGTTAAGCAAGGTTGTGTACTAGCTCCCACCCTCTTTGGAATATACTTTTCACTTCTACTGAAATATGCATTTCATGATCAGGATGGTGGTATATACATTTACTCACGCTCAGATGGCGGCCTCTACAATGCTCAGAGATTGAAGGCTAAGACCAAAATTAGGAGGGTACTGATCAGAGAGTTGCTTTTTGCAGATGATGCTGCAGTTACGACCCACTCTGAGGAAGAATTGCAATGTCTACTATCTGCATTCTCCAATGCTTGTTCTGAATTTGGTTTAACAATTAGCAAAAAGAAGACACAGATTATGTCACAAGGTGCACATGGGGTACCATCAATCTTTATTGACGACGCCGAACTAGAGATAGTAGACCATTTTACATATCTAGGATCAGTGGTAAATAGCAAATTATCCCTAGATCAGGAAATCAACATCCGGATTGGTAAGGCAGCAACAACAATGAACAGGTTAAGAAAAAGAGTCTGGGAGAACAGGAAGCTTACTGCCAAAACAAAAGTCCTTGTCTATCAAGCCTGTGTCCTTAGTACTCTTCTCTATGGCAGTGAAACCTGGACAACTTACTCACACCAAGAGAACAACTTAACAGCTTTCATATGCGGTGTCTGCGAAGAATTCTTGGTATTAAGTGGCAAGACAAAATCACAAATACTGAAGTGTTGGAAAGATCAGGTTGTGTGACAGTTTATTCCATGCTCAGTCTTCGTAGACTTAGATGGATAGGACATCTTAGGAGGATGGATGATGGTAGAATACCAAAGGATATCTTTTTGGTGAATTACAGATGGGTAAGAGATCTCAGGGTCGGCCTCTACTACGATACAAAGATGTGTGTAAGCGGGACATGATTGATACAGGCATTGATAATGCACATTGGGAGCAAGTCGCCGCTGAACGTGTTGCATGGAGGGCAAATATCAGAAATGGAATAAAGTCAAAGGAGAAAATTATTGCAGAAAAGTCACACAACAAGCGTTTGAGATGTAAGATGGTGCATGATGGTGGAAATGACCACGTGTTTACATGCACCCACTGTGAACGGACATTTACAGCGCAAATTGGCCTTATCAGTCACACTCGCTACCGCTATAGTTAAAAGTTATTATGCCTTTTTAAAGCACAAACTATCGTCTGTCAAGACGGCAAGGTACCAATGAACATTTTATGAAGAAGTAAGATTGCTGACCCGTGCCAAAATGTTTAAAAGAGTGTTTGATTTGCAGCAAGAAATACAATAATTCTTTGCAAGCAAGTCTAAAAGTATCCCATGAGTTTGAAGAAAAAGAGTGGGTGTGGGACTTTGCATTTCTGGTCGATATAACTAGCCATCTAAATTACGTTAATACTCGTCTACAAGGGAAAGATCAATTAATTAATAGGATATACTGCATTTCAATTGAAACTTGGTTTTTGGGAACAACAGTTGAGGACAAAAACTTTACTCACTTTCCTACATTGTCATTGCAACCAGAAGTCACACAGGAGGCGGTGGATACATACGCTGCTTTGATATCTGACTTACACCTCAAATTTGAAAACCGATTTCAGGATTTTTAAAAAAAACATCCTGTGTTTTGTGTGCATTTGCAATGCCTTTCGTGGTAGACGTGAATTTACTACCAGGAAGATTACAAATGGAACATTATGAGATGTCTTGTGATACACAGTTAAATGAGATATCCATCAAGGTGGTTTGGAAGAGTTCTATAAAACGTATTTGGACAAGAATAAGTATCCTGCCTTTTACAAACATGATCTGTCGATGGTTTCGCTATTTGCAAACACTTATGCGTGTGAACAGCTTTATAGTCGCATGAAGCACATCTCACCTACTGGGAAGCGACGATGGGGTTGAAGCAGTAGCACGCTTTCTTATTTACTTTAATTAACCGCCCCCCCCCCCCCCCCCCCCCCCCTCTCCCAGAAAAAAAAAAAGAAAAAAAAAAAGGTGCGACCCGGCAGGAAATATTATTTCTGAAATTTGGTCCGCCTGCAGAAAAGTGTGGCCACCCCTGGTCTAGAGAGAATGCAGCAGCAGAGGATAATCAGAGGTAATCAGACATTCGTCACTCAGAGGTAAAGCAAAAAATGACATATAATCAGATTGTAGCGGACACCATTAGTACTGGAACTCTCCGCTGGTTGTTGACGGTGATGATTAAGCACTTATGGGAATGTCCCGAGTGCAGTGATATTGGTTCTCAACCCAACACAACTCTACTCTGACTGATTTGATTATTCTTATTATTCTTGGTGGTATGAAACGGGTATATTAGGTTGTTCTTCTTTTGCTCCTTCTGGTTCGCAAGATCAGTCCCGCGTCTAGCGTTCGTTGTCTCGGATGGCTGTGAGAGGTGCACCAAAATGGGATCTTCCCAGTCAACGCAAGTTAGTGAGGCAGGCGTTTCGAGAATGTAACCGCATCGTGCAGCCAGGGTCGTGGTTTGAGCGGACAAAAGAGAAAATTTGTACGACCGTTCCACAAAGTCTCGATAAGTGCCCACACTCTCTCGATGAGTAGTGGGCCTGCAGTCAGTAAGCTGGTATAGCTTTTCGGTCAGTCCTGCCGGCGTAGCTTGAAAGCTCGTCGGTAGGCGTCCAGTGGTTTTGCATGTATCACCTTGTACCGGGAGGGCGCGCTTTAGCGATGCTACTCTTGGCTTGCGTGTGCGTGAATAGTCCGACTGTCCGATAGATATCTGGTTGATCATGCCAGTAGTCATACGCTAATCTACGGGACTCTCTCGAGGCCCCGAAATTGGACCGAAAACACTCTGAGGGCAAGTTCCAAATTCCAAATTCGGTCGGTCAGTCCTACCTGGCATATAACGAAGCTATCCAGCAGGCGACCAGTGGAAGTGACATGTGGTTAGTAGCAAATATACATGGGTTAAGTAGGTAAAGAACCTAAGTCTGGTCTAGCAAACCGGTAGGGAATTTACTTGATCCTAAAAATTCTGCTCAAGATTTATGGAGAAAATTGGAGGAAAGGTGCTAGTCACGGCGCTGGAACTCCAATTAACTCTCCCCACGATGCCTAACGGCATAAGTGGAAGCAACAACAACAACAACAACAACAACAACAACAACGCTAATCGATCAGCTGTCTCATTTCCTATTACTCAACAGTGAGATAGTATCCACCTTACGCTGGCTGCCAAGTTAAGAAAGCAGTGTCCGTAGTACTGACAATTTTCCAGACAGGAGCGCCTCGAGTACTAAGTTTGCATCTATCAATACCACCACAGGCTGTGTACCATGGCTGGCAGTTAGTAACATATTCGGTGTTATCCTGATTGTCTGGATTTCTGCATCATAGTTATGGCAATACTTTCCTGTTGGTACTCTGGCCTTGTCCCTAGGTATTCTATGTACACTCCCGCTCCTCCATTTCAAAACTTTTGTGCTAACTCATCTATGTAGACTCGGATCCAGAGGTCCTGTGGGTATTCTTCATCAAGAAAGCCGAGAGTGACTGTTCTGCGCTGTTCACTGTTCTGTTCTTCCTTGACAAATATCCCTTTCACCTTTGTTTGGATTTGTAGGATAGTCTATGTACCTCTTTCGATGGAGTTCGCTCTGAAATAGTTTTCAGGGGGATACCAACTGTGGGCAGATCGGTGGTTTCTCTACAGTATCGTATGACCTGGTGGACAGAACGTCTTCTTGTCAACCACCCCGTTTTTTTTTCAGAGACAGCTGGTGAGGCTAACTGGTCTGTAGCTGGAGGCACTGGAAATGTCTTTCCCTAATGTTAGGAGCGGTATCGTGATTGCCTCTCTCCATGCTTGAGGAACGCTGCCTAAGGTCCAACAGTTATTTAAGATCTGAAGCAGCTTTGTTTGGCCATTGTTCCTAGGTTCTTGATCATTTCATTGGAGATGCAGTTGTTAACTGGTGACTTTGTCACTTTCAGTTTTGATTTAGCTAGCTCCAGTTCGCTGGAGGTGAACATCGTCATAGGGGAGTGGCAATTATTTTGGACCGGAAAACATCAAAATCTGTTCAAGGATATTGGGCCGTGTCGGACAGAGTTCTACTAGTTAAATTAAGTGGCAGACCTTTTAGCATAAATATTATTCACGTATACGCCCCAACAGGAGAATCCAGTGAAGATAGTGTAGAAGAATTTTATAATGACATTGAGTCTGCCTTAAAGAAATGTAAAAATTCCGAAATAAACATCATAATATGGGACTTCAATGCAAAAGTAGGAAATCAAGGGGATAGATACACAGTAAGAAACTATGGTTTAGGAGAGAGAAATGAAAGAGGATACAGACTCGTGGAGTGGGCAAAAGAACAGGAAATGATTGTAGGAAACACCTGGTTCAAGCATCACCCTAGAAGATTATGGACATGGAGGAGTCCTGATAGCATGATTAGAAACCAGATTGACTACATTCTCATTAGCAGAAGATTTAGAAACGCGCTAATAGTAGCAAAAACAGTTCCCAGTGCTGATTGTTATATTGACCACAGATTACTCACAGGAACATTGAGGATAAAGTTGAAGAAAGTCAAGTATATAACAGGAAACACTAAATATGATTTGTGTACATTGAGTAATGACAAGGAAATACAAAACAAATTCAACATAGAAGTACAGAACAGATTTGACATTTTGTCTGATCTAGAGATCCTATTCCAGGATGTGGATGATCAATGGGAAACGTTGAAGAATTCAATCAATGTGGCTGCAGAAACAACTATTCCAAAATTAAAGAAGGTGGGTCGTAAGAAATGGATGACTGAAGAAATTTTATAACTCATGGAAACAAGAAGACTCAACAAAAATAATTCTGTCAAATATGAAGAAATTCATAGACAAGTCAGAATATTATGTAAGGAGGCAAAAGAAGCATGGCTTGAGGAAAAGTGCTTAGAAATTGAAAACCAACACAACAGTCAAAATACCAAATTAGTGCACAAAAGAATTTAGGAACTTACTAATAAAAGAACAAGTACATCAACAGGGTGTCTAAAAACTGAAGATGGCAAAATCATAATAGAAAAAGACCAGATTCTACATGTATGGACAGATTATGTGAAACACCTTTATGATGATAACAGAGACGAACAGAATGATATTAGATTTAATAATGAAGGACCGCCAATTTTGGAGATGGAGGTTCGGAATGTTCTTAAGCATATGAAAGCTGGCAAGGCCTCCGGTGCAGATAACATCACAACATAAATGATTAAAGCTTTAGAAGAAGTTGGACTAGAGCAAGTCACCAGACTGCTGAACACATTATATGATACTGGAGATACACCTCCTGAATTATGTAACTCTGTATTTATTGCAATCCCAAAGAAATCAGGAACCTTGGAATGTGATCAACATAGAACAATTAGTATAATGAGTCACATCACAAAGATTTTGCTAAGAATTATCATGCAAAGAGTGAGGAAGAAGATACAACCTGAAATAGGGGAAGAACAATGCGGGTTTGTAGAAGGAAAGGGTACAGTAAATGCTGTGTATATGCTGCGAACAGTTATTGAACGTGCTATAGAAGTAAACAAGGATATACATCTTTGATAGAGTTAGACATGTCAACATGGTGGATATGCTTGCAGATCTACAAATTGATGGGAAAGACATTAGACTTATAAAAAACATATATTGAAATCAACAAGCTGCAATAAGGATTGATAATGAAGTGGGACAGTATCAGCCAATTAAGAAAGGTGTTAGGCAGGGATGTGTGATGTCTCCAGATCTGTTTTCCCTATACATTGAAATTATTTTCAGAAATGTAGAGGATATAAATGGAATCAGCATTGGAGGACGAAACATCAATAACATTAGATATGCAGATGATACAGTATTATTTGCAGACAATGCGCAGGACCTGCAACAATTGGTGGATGCGGTTGTTGTACACAGTGAGCAGCTGGGGTTAGAATTAAATTGTAAAAAGACTCAGTTTATGGTCGTGACTAGGAAGGAAGAAGTGCCACAATGTAATATACAAGTAAATGGAAATATTCTTCAACAAGTGAATCGGTACAATTATCTTGGAACAGTCATAACATCTGATGGGAGATGCCTTGAAGAGATTAGAACAAGAATCGCCATAGCGAAAGTAGCCTTTAGCAAGATGAAAAACATTCTGACCAATAAAAAGATGTCAATTGAAACGAGAAAAAGAGTGTTGAGGGGATACATAGAGCCTGTTCTTTTGTATGGATGTGAAACTTGGACAATGTGCAGTCAAGCTGAAAAACATCTAATGGCTGCAGAAATGTGGTTTCTAAGGAAAATGCAAAGAATACCATGGACAGACAGAAAAACCAATGACCAAGTACTACAGGAGACAAATGAACATCGTAAACTTATTAGAGAAATTAGACGTAGACAATCAAACTTTTTTGGACATGTTATGAGAAGAAATGGATTGGAGAACTTAGTGACAACTGGCAAGATCGAATGGAACAGACCAAGAGGAAGACAGAGAGGAAAATATCTGGATGGCTTGGCCACATGGCATGGACGAGACAGGAACACTGAGCTGATCCACGACACTGGTGATCGAGTGAAATGGCGAATCATGACCGCCCACGCTTTCCGGCATGGCACATGATTGATTGATTGATTAGTTCGCTGATTGTGATAGGTGCCTTCAGCGCCTCATGTACTATTTCATTCTGTCCTGTATGTTGCCATTTCTCTCTAATCTCTTGTTGTTTCTCTGGGCTAATATCGATGCTGTGTATGCTACATCCTGCCGGTCTCCCAGGTCTAGGCGTTACACGACTTTCTCCGCAATCCCGTATACTGTCGTGAGTAACGTGACGTGCGCGAGAATCTGTAGCGTTCGTTCATGCTAGATCCTAGTAAGATGGCGTGTTGAAATGTGACAACTTTCTTGTTATTGGGACACAGAACCTAGTTAATACACCAATAACTGAATCAGTGTGAGTGGCACCTTACAGTCTTGACAGACCAAAGTATGTGGGTTGGGATTTGGCCAAAATTCCATCACAATGCCTGGGCAGAGCTTCAGAGAACATGCGATGCCCAAACGACATGTTCCCTCTCTCTGCCTTGCTTTTTTTTAATTCCAGAGGAATGGGTAACCAATACGTCTGGCACAAGGTAGGCTGCAGACGCTGGCGGCTCATCGTCAAACCTCCGAGACCTCGCCTCCACGAGCAGGTGGTGAGTGTTGGGCAGACCCTGGAACCCAAGGGACCCGACTTAGAGGCGTTCAGCCAACTCCCACAGGTGAGGGCCTCGTACGCGACTGGACCATAGGATCCGTACATCTGTCAATCGCAAGTGTGAATCAGTGTAAACGTTAATAAACCAACCAATGTCTACATCAATGGACAAGCTAATTAATCTGTTTTGTTACATCTTAACATAACAACAACAAAGATAGTGCATACAGATAAACATAATATATATTTGTATATGTTAGTTCCATATCCTTTACAGGACGTCGCAGTCAACACCAGCATTGTTTCATCATCATCATCATCATCATCATCATCATCGTCATCATCAGCATCAGCATCATCATTATCATCTTCCACTTCTGCCGTCAAGCGTCGTGGGGAGGAATAATTTGCTGTTGTCATCTCTTGGCAAGATTACGTTCAGTAGTTTGTCCTTGCTTTCTGAACAAATATGGAGAAAGAAATTATGTTAATGGGAAAAAATTGGAGGTAGTGGAAAATTTGAATATCTTGGGTCATTACTTACCAACAATGGTGACGCAATGAAAGAAATAAAAAGACCAATTATTTATTGCTCTTCAGAAACTACAACTGAATAAATTGCGGAATGGGACAGACAGAAATACAAAAATTAGATTTCTATGAGCATGCATCTTTTCCATTTCAACTTATGCCCGTGAGATCTGGACACTAACTAAACAAGCTGAACAGCGCATAAATGCCCTTGAATATAAATGTTATAGACGGGATCTAAGAAAAGACAAATGCATCCATATGACAAGAACTGAATATTTAAGAAGTCTGGCTACTAAAGACGATAAAAGAAAAAAAAAACAATTGAAATATTTTGGTCACTTGAAACGTAATGAGAGTTTGGAGAGAAAAGTCATGGAGGGATATATGCCCGGGAGGAAAAAGAAGAAGCAGAAGAGGCAGGCCAAAGGGAAGATGTTGCAGATGATCTTCAGATGGGTGTATCGGACGCGGGGTGGGAGGGAGGCATCTTGCTTAAGGCCGAGATGTTTTCCTGACGGTTGTTATATGAGCGAGGTTCTGCAGAGGACATGCTACTGAATGAATGAATGAATGAATGAATGAATGAATGAATGCTATATCTATGTATGATGCTCTGAGACAACTGTCATGTTGTCTGGACACAGGAAACAAAAGCCACTCGGGGTGTGAGTGCTGTAGTTCAGTTTCTTATCATGTTCACAGTTGCCGCAATGCGCATGCGTAAACCACCACCACCACCTGGAATCGCGCCCCAACACAAACACGGGGGCTCCACTTGAGCTCGGGCAGGTTGCTGTAGTGTATGTGTACTTTGTCCAATCACCCTCAGCTACATTGAGATGTGTACAGTGACCAATGCTGACCTGTTTGCTACATCCGTGAGGGTGGGACACAATTATGGTTTGTGCGTCCCGGTGATTGAGTATGGGCCCTTCAAACGGCTGTCTCATTATTGCCATTTGCTTGTAAGGTCGGAACCTATGCACCAGTCTCCCGCAAGTCTTGCATGCGAGTGAGGATTTTGTCAAGTCGATCTGCCAGGTTCAGGTCGGTGATCATATAGGTCATCTCACACCAGTCTCGCTTGATGTCGTTCTTGAAACTGGATGTTCGAGTCAATTTCACCGAACTCTGGCATGCCGCAGGAGTCCCACCTCGATCAAAGAAAAGATGGCACCTAGTCTGTGCTGCCTCCAGCTCGTCGAAAACAACGTGAGACGCTGTAATGATATGGATGTGGGCAACTTGCATGTTCATTTCACATGTTCTACAGTGTTTACATTTACAGATGCCTGTACTAACTGGCACGTGGTTTTCCACCCAACTGACCCATCCTGTTCCAATCCTGAGGGCAGTACTTCCCCGGCCACCGAAGAGCGGGTACAGCTGGTCGCTGTCTGGTAAAGTATCCGGTCTGGCGTCGCTGACATACCCCACATCCACACGGACAGTAACATCTGCCATCGCTCTGACGTACTCAACCAAGTCGTTGTCCTGGTAGCTATCTGGGAAGTAGTGCACATTAAAGTAATCAACAGTGATCTGGGTTCTTCTCACAGCTGGTCAAGTGTTTTTGGAGATCGGCTTCTCCTCCATAACTGACCTCCACTTCCCATGGTCCTGACAGACAAGCAAAAGTATTCATAACATTTTAACGTGGTCTGACAGCTACAAACATAATATGGATACAAAACAGAGACAGCCTTTGAAGGTGTATGTTTATATAATTACATTCATTAGGCGTTGATTATGCTTATGATAATGATGAAGAAGCAATATTACCGCACTCGAGACAGGTCCATAATGGCTTGCTCTCTCCCATAATATGTCCAGAGGGTGAACGTAGACGTTGAGAGCTGGCTATATCGACTTCTGTGACTGCGACACCACTTGGTTCCCTATTCTACAACTTGTAATGGAGAAGTTTCATAAGGAGATGTTTCATCATGCCCAAAGTTCTCATTTAGTGTCCCAAGTATATCTCCCTTGTCAGTTTAATGTTCTATTCCTAAGTAGATCTCCTGTGTAAATGTTCAATGTTCTATTCCCAATTATATCTCCCGTGTCAATCTTCAATGTTCCATTCCCAAGTATATTCCCCGTGTCAATATTCAATGTTCTATTCTCAAGTATATCCCCCGTGTCAATATTCAATGTTCTAATGATATGTACCTCTTCCCATTCTGTATCCATTTATCTCCCATTGGGACATTGACCTCTCAAGCAACCCACACCCACCCGTCCTAACTTTTACTATCTCTTGAAGCTCCCTCCATGTCCCTCCAAGATCACCCATCTCTGTCTGTAACTCTCTTCTCTGTGTATTTTTAGGTCTCCCACTATTTAATTTGTCCCGTGAGCTGAATACAAAAGAGATCCAGTTACATTATCCTCGAGTTGTCTCAGATGAACTATCCGAAGTATGGACTGCGAGTCAGTCACTCAGTTTTTCTAGTGACTGCTGCTTCCATTGACGATGAACTGTAATTCTAGTGGCGAACTATTGCGTTGGCATTCTGGCGGCGGCCTTAAGCGTGCATGCGTGTGCTAACTGTTGGGTTTTTTTTTCCGGGTCTGATATCGTTTCATTTTTCACATGGGACACAAGGGGCATTTTGTGTGATATTCTTTGGCACAGTCGCTAGGGTGTCTCACTACCGTGACAGTTGATCCGCGACCAATGACTAATGAATAATCATGTGTGTATTAGAGTATTACAAAGATTACACCCAACATATAACAGAGAAAAACTGCAAGACATTACAGTCAAAGAGAAATTTACAGATGAAATAAAATATAAACTTGAAACTCTGCAAAACCCTTTGGAGGAAAGCGTTGACCAAACTTGGTTGAACATCAAGAATACAATTCAGTCTACCGCAGAAGAATGTCTCGGTGTGTTAACCACGCATAGAAAGAACAGATGGTTCAATCAAAAATGTGAAGAAGCAGTCATTAGGAAGAAGAATGCCAGACATTTATGGTTAAATGACATCAATAACATCCAAAAGGAAGAGCATTATAGAAATGAATGTAAAGAGGCTACAAAAATAGTCAGACAGCAGAAGCGAGAATATATGAGTAATATAATCAAAGATATGGAAACTAATCACCAGAAAAATGAATCCAGAAATTTTTTTAAAGAACTGAAGTCAATGAAACGAGGGCACCAACAAAACACATATGGTTTAAAAGACAAAAATGGGAATATGATAAATACCAATGAGGAAATGTGCAACACATGGAAAGAATATTTTATTGAATTACTAAATTGTGAAGCTCCAAGTCACATTTTCCCACAGGAAGAGGTTCTAACATGCGAACCACAAATTGAAGAACCTACATTTGAAGAAATCCTATATGTAATCACACAACTTAAAAACAATAAGGCAACTGGGACTGATGGAATTGCTGCTGAATTTATAAAGGCAGGTGGCCATGCATTACATCTAAAGCTATACGAACTAATAATAAAAATCTGGAGGACAGAAGAATTACCCCATGACTGGAAAGAGTCATTATTGATACCTATCTTTAAGAAAGGAGACAAGTTCCAATGTGGAAATTATAGAGGAATATCACTAGTGTCCACAAGCTATAAGATACTATCCGCAGTATTACTAAATAGACTAAAACCATATTCAGAAGACATATTAGTTGACTACCAGGCGGGTTTTAGACAAAACAGATCAACAATAGATCAGATATTTATCTTACGACACATAGCCGAGAAACATTGGGAATATAAAAGAGATCTCCATAACATTTTTGTGGATTTTAAAAAGGCTTATGATAGTGTCCATAGGAATAGTCTATGGAATGCTATGCAGGAATTTGGAATACCAAGGAAGTTAATCAACATGACCAGACAATGCATGGAAGATACTTATAATATAGTAACATATAAAGGCAGGAAATCAGACCCCTTCCAAATAACATCTGGCTTGAAACAGGGTGATGCACTATCGCCGCTACTCTTCACTCTGGCTCTAGAGAAAGTTGTAAGGAAGGTAAAGGAGGAATGTGATATTGGAGGAACATCCAAGCTGCTTGGTTATGCAGATGATATAGATATTATAGGGCAAAGTGAACAAAAGACATTGGAAATATTGACTCACTTAAAGGGAAAAGCCCAACAGATGGAGCTGGTTATCAACCAAGATAAGACAGAATATATGGTAATTTCAAGAGACGGAATGGCTAGAAACTCTGGCCACATACAAATAGATAATATGACCATTAAAAGAACGGAAACATACAAATACCTGGGTACAATCTTCAACTGCTCCAACATCATAAGGGAAGAAATACAAACTAGAATCAACTCTGGAAATAAGATATACTATGCACTACAACATCTACTAAAATAAAAGGCGCTATCTCGTAACACCAAAATCACAATATACAAAACACTGATCAGACCAGTTGTGCTGTATGGCTCTGAAACCTGGAGTACAACGAAAGGAGACGAAGCCTTGTTACAAACCTTTGAGAACAAAATTTTAAGACGCATCTTTGGACCCATTAGGGATACACAAAGTGGAGAGTGGAAAAGAAGAAGTAACAAAGACATTTATGATCTGTTTAAGTCCCCGCTAATCACTGGTATCATGAAGGCTAATAGACTACAATGGCTGGGGCATATAGAAAGAATGGAAGATAATAGGGAAACAAAACTCGCGTACACTCAGGAAATAAATGACCGTAGACCCCGAGGTAGACCAAGAAGACGGTGGAGAGATAATACATGTACAGACCTACAAGCACTTGGAATCAACGACTGGCAAGAGAAGGTCCACCAGAGAGACGAATGGAGACGGATTGTATTTGCAGCAAAGAACCTCAATGGCTCGGAACGCTGAAGAAGAAGAAGAAGTAATAGAGTATTGTACGTGATTTGATCAATAAACTTCTATAATTGAGCTGATTAATGGTACTTGTATTACAAGCAGCAATTCACATTATTCTACACAGTGAACAACTAGGGTTAACATTACATTATAAGAAGACAGAGACTATGGTCACATGTAAGAAGAAAGAAATACCACAATGTAATATGCGGGTAAATCGGAATATTCGTAAACAAGTGAATCGGCACATCTATCTCGAACAATTATAACATCTGATGTGAGGTGCCTTGAATAGATTAGAACAAGAATCGCTTTGGCAAAGGTAATTTTGTGTAAGATAAAAAACATACTGACCAACGAAAAGATGTCAATTGCAACGATAAAAAAGTGTTGAAGTGCTTTACAGAACCTTACGTTTGTATGGATGAGAAAAGTGGACAAAGAGCAGACAAGCTGAAGAACATCTAATGGCATTGGAGATGTGGCTTCTGAGGAAAATGTATGATCAGACAGAAGAAAACAAATGAGCAAGGCCTACAAAACAAATTAACACAGTAGACTGATTAGAGAAATTAGACACAAACAATCACGATTTGTTGGGCATGTTATGAGAAGAAATAAATTAGAAAATTACTGACAACCGGCAACATTGAGGGGAAAAGAACAAGGGGAAAGTTGAGTTATAAATATCAGGATGGTTTGGTCCATGGTATAATCGAGCCAAGAACACAGAGCTGATCCACGACACTATTTTCTTCAAGAAACAAATGAAAACCGTCTATTTGTTAGAGAAATTAGACTTGAATAGTCAACACTTTCCTTTAACCTTATATGGGAAAAGTCAACTTCAAAACTTAGTGACAGTTGTGAAGCTTGATGGGGAAAGAGCCAAGAGAAGTCTAAGAGGCAAACACAGGAATGACTCGGCCACACGGTAAACACGGAGCAAGCAATGAGGCCTGATGAAAGACCGGTGATAGTGAGCCATGACCGGTGATAGTGAGCCATGACCGGTGATAGTGAGCCATGACTGGTGATAGTGAGCCATGACCGGTGATAGTGAGCCATGACCGGTGATAGTGAGCCATGACCGGTGATAGTGAGCCATGACTGGTGATAGTGAGCCATGACTGGTGATAGTGAGCCATGACCGGTGATAGTGATCCATGACCGGTGATAGTGAGCCATGACTGGTGATAGTGAGCCATGACTGGTGATAGTGAGCCATAACCATCCATTTTACAGACATGAAACATGATGACTACAGCATGTGAATACCTAAGCTAAAAAAAAAAAAATTGTAATAACAGGAAACTTGGAAGGAAACAAAGATTGGGAAAAACTTAGAGAGAGTTGTTAATTTAATGATATTATAGCAAGAAATGAAGAACAGTTTGTGTACTAAGAACTTATCCTTGAACGTTAGAAACAGTTCTTGTATGTTAAATAGAAAGAATTTTAACATATGCTGCGAATCTTGGACAATTAGTAAACAGGAGAACAAATGTTTAGACGCCGTGGAAATGGGGTTTTATAGAAGAATGCTGAAAATTAATTAAACAGCAAAATGAGCAATCTGAACATTTTGAGGCAAGCTAAGTCGCAAAGACAACTGATCACAAACATCAGAAAGAAGCGGTTATCATTTTTGGCCATATTATAAGAAGACAAAAACTGGAACATGTTGTGACAACGGAAAGATTTGTGAAAAGAGAAATAGAGGAAGACGGCGTGAGAAGATTCTTGACAGTCTTGTGTCATGGCACGGAAGGGAGTCAACACATGAAGTAATCCATGACGTCGGAGACTGCAATTTGTGGAGAGGCATGATCGCTCACGCAATCCGGAAAGGCACTGGAATGATGGATGTATGGATTATAGCATGAAGAAATATCTGTATTAGGTATGAAAGGATTACTCTCGAGTTTATTTTTTTTTTAAATGCATGCTTTCACATCATAAATTGTACCCTGGCCTCTCCAGTTGATGGAACTTACCGTTTGTCCTGCGTTCCTCTTTTGCATGAACACGAGTTGTCTTGATGGTCTCATCAGCCAGGTCAACATTTAGCATGTTGGTCTCATCTGGGGATCAAGAGAAAACGTGGCAATTGAAGATGCAATTAAAGAGCTGATAATGAATACATTGTTTTAAATGTAAGTATTAACGTCTGGCTGTAATCATTCATATGTTAACCTACAATTTAGAAACATCACGAATGGCAGTCTAAACATAAACATATCACATGTATGTCACACAAACTATTTATGTGAATTTGCATTCACCTGTGTAATCATTCATATAATTATATACCCATGGACTTATTAATCTACATATAGACTAAGCTGTGAAATTATTGATGTATTTATATATTAAAGAAATGAAATAAGCTCACGGCAGGTAGATCCTTTGATAACGCATATGACGGTAAAACCTTGGCAGCATGGACCATTTCCCTGGGGTATAATTTCCCTTTTAAATTCAATCATTTAGAGATATATCCTTTTGTTATGGCACAGACGTTAGGCGTTAGGACGTTAAACGACGACGACGAAAAATTAGAGAACATAGAATGATACAGTATTGATTTCAGACAATGCACAAGATTTGCAACAATTAGTAGACGAAGTTGTTGTACACAGTGAGCAGCTGGGGTTGGAATTAAATTGTACGAAGACACAGGTTATGGTTGTCACTATGAAGAACGAAGTACCACAATGTAATATACAAGTAAATGGGAATATTCTTCAACAAGTGAATCGGTACAATTATCTCGGAACAATCATAACATCTGATGGGAGATGCCTTGAAGAGATTAGAACAAGAATCGCCATGGCGAAAGTAGCCTTTAGCAAGATGAAAAACATTCTGACCAATAAAAAGATGTCAATTTGAAACGAGAAAAAGAGTGTTGAGGGGATACATCGAGCCTGTTCTTTTGCATGGATGTGAAACTTGGACAATGTGCAGTCAAGCTGAAAAACATCTGATGGCTGCAGAAGTGTAGTTTCTGAGGAAAATGCAAAGAATACCATGGACAGACAGAAAAACGAATGACCAAGTACTACAGGAGACAAATGAAAATCGTAAATTGATTAGAGAAATTAGACGTAGAAGTAGTACTGAATGTTGGGAATGAGGCGGAATGAGGGCGGTTTTGTGAGGGATGGTGAGGGATGGTGAGGTCTGGTGAGGAATGACGAGGGATGCCACTGCCTCCCTCGTGTTGTGTTGTGGTCTGACTCCTTCCAGGCTTTGTGTTTTCCTAGATCGATATTTTTTGATTGTCTGTGGGTTAAAAAGGAATGTAAATGACCGGTAAATTATGCAAGGTAGTTGGTGCTATTAATCGGAGTAGGTGTAACAAAGGAAAAGATCAATTGAATTAGGTGGGTAGGCTCAGTAAAGAAGAGCTCGATAGCGGCGGCGCCAGATTTGCTAATTGATTCAGAAGATGTCAGCCGGTGTAATACATTAATTAGCGTCCCGTTTGTATAGACGACACAAGAGATGTCAGGTGGTCGACAAACAAGCGGAGTCAGGCGGGGTGGTAAAGTGAGGGCAGGGTCGGGCTTCAGGGCAGTGAGCAGGGTTGGTCGGCCCAGGTAGTTTCGAGCTTAATAAAAATACGTGACACGCGTAGGTAGGTGGTCATTCGTAGTCATGGATCCTAGATGGAAACACTCGTTTACTTCTTTGATCGCGGGCCCAACGGGTTGCGGTAAATCCGTCTTTGTACAGCAGTTCCTGATGCATCTCCCAGACATGGTCGTCCCGATTCCAGAGGAGGTTATATGGTGCTACGGAGAATGGCAACCCATGTACGAGACTATGAAGGGTGTTCAGTTTAACGAGGGACTGCCCGACATGGAAAAATGGACAGGTGATAGACGTCGGCTAGTGGTCATAGATGACCTAATGTCCGAGACAGATGATAGGGTAACCAAACTATTTACTAAGGGTAGTCATCATCGTAACCTCAGTGTCATGTATATAGTCCAGAACCTCTTTGGTAAGAACAAAGAACAAAGGACAATCAGTCTGAATTCTCATTACCTAGTCGTGTTTAAGAACCCTCGCGACGGGGCACAAATTACGACTCTGGCCAAACAGATGTGTCCGGGGCGCGTGTCATATGTTCAAGATAATTTTAAAGACTCGACAGCGACTCCACACGGGTATTTGTTATTCGACCTTCGACAGGAAACACCGGATCAGCTCCGCTTACGCAGTCATATATTTCCTGACCAACACCAAGTTGTCTACGTCCCCAAGTAATATGTCCAACCGAGTGAAACGTCACGGGGCCATGTTGCACTTTCTGGGTGAGACGAAGCAGGCTGCCGTAAAGGCTGTAATTAAAACGGCTTCCCCGGAGCTCGTCCAATCAATATGTGAATGCTGTCACAATGTCTTAAAAGGGAATGTTCCTCTGACCCCGAGTCAGAAGCACCGGCTGCAGCGACACAAAAACAGTCTGAGAGCGCTCACGGGTAAGAAACTGTCACTCAAGAAAAGGAAACAGATTCTCCAACAAGGTGGTTTCATTGGCGCCTTACTCGGTCCCATTTTAAATGTGTTGAAAAGTGTGGTGGGTTTGTAATGACCAAGAAAATGCTCCTGATCGACCCTCGACTGCTAGAAAAACCCTATACACCACCCGACACACTAAATGATAGCCTGCGTGACTTGAACCAACAAATGCGACAAGTCTTGGATAGTGAAGATTTACCATTGCGTGAAAAAGCCCGAGTACACTGTCAGAGTCTCACCCAGAGTTATAACGCGTTGTCTGCACCAACGCCCGACAATGCAACGCTGATCTATTATAAGCACCACAGCTATAACGCGGCGTCCTCAACAACGCCAGGCAATCAACGCTGAGCGATACTAAGCAGTCGGCGGTCAGCTGGAACACAGCTTGAACATTGAGGGGTCATGCGGGCTGACTCGAGCACAACTGTGATGTGTGCTGAAAGTCCAGCCAGACTAGGCTTGGTGGCCGTAACGGACTGACGTGTGAAAGCGGCTTGAGAGTTTTATGCATGTCTTGCGAGCTAGCCTGTATGACCGTTGGAGATGGAACGCCTGTCTGTGTGACTTGTAAGTGGAGTGCATTGATGTATTATTATATTGATGTATTGATTGCCTGCATTTATGATCTATTGGATATTGTGAATTGTGATTGCGCGAAGCTTGTATTGTTTCTGATGTGTGCAGTGCGCGAATAAATAGCGCGAATTATATTATCGGCTGTTAGCCTCGTGTTATTTGATAAGTATATGTTGTATCACACTTGTCAAGATACGAGCCATAATTCTTGCCCTAAGCAAGACTTTGACAAGTGCGAACGTGGAGTCTACGTCCTCATTAGATTTGAACCGTGAAATACGAAAAATAGAGTGCTAAATAATTGTAAACATGGCGACTGTTGTCGAGTTTTTGTGTGTGAATCAATTATTGGTATAAAGTGCGAGTTTTGAACAAATGCGAGCGTGTAGGGTATAATTTAATAGATAAATACCATCTTTCGAGTTAATTTATCGAAACTATAAGTGCGTTTTTGGACTTAGTAAATTTCAACCGAGTTATTGAAATGATACAAACAAAATGGCGGCCATGTCCTTGAATGTCATTGAGTAGAAGTAGTGTTAGCGGAACGTTTGGAAAGTGTGAAAAGAGAGTTGTTGAGTGTGGTGATACGATTAACAACAATACTTGACGACATACAAACCTACAAAAACTTAAGTGACATTACATACACCACACACTTGCACATGTTCTAATTTCTCTTGCTCCAAAAATAACAGGTTGTTTGTTGTCATCTACACCTGTCCCTTGTAAACTCCGAAATTATTTGGTCGACCTGAATTAAAAGCCAGTGTGGTTTCGGGCAGTACTGTTCAGCCATTGTCCGACACATTGCCTCAGGAGTACTTGAGTATAAAAATTTTTTTCCCTTTCTTATATTTTCGTTCAGCAGGCCTAAACATAAGCTGTAATATTAAGTACTGTAAACTTTTGAACTTAAATTACTAACAACGTTATTAATTTTTTGTGTATCGATTTCATCATACATTTGTTCATCATGTCTAGTTTAAACGAGTACATCGAAATGGGTTTAAAGATGAACCTGTCTGGTGAAGAGTTAAGGGCCTGGAGTGAGAAACAGTTTGCAGAATATAAGGTTAATGAACGTGATGAGAGAGCAGCCGAAAGATCTTTTAAGCAGGCAGAATCAGATACTGCTTTGAAACAGGCAGATGCTGCTTTAAAACTTATGCAGGCAGAATCAGACGCTGCTTTAAAACTTAAGCAAGCAGAAACAGAGGCAGAAATAAGAAAAGCTGAAATTGTAGCTCAGAGCAAGAAAGAAGAACTTGAAATAAATGCTAACCAGGCTGCTAAGAGATTGGAAGCTGAACAGGAAGCTCAGAAAAGGGAGCACGAGTACCGAATGCGGGAACTCGAGCTGAAGAGACAATCTAATGGGGAAACTGAGGGAACAGTTGGAGGTTCCTCCATCCCAGGCTCAATCCCAGCAGGTGGACATAGTTATCATGCTATGAAGTTTCCTCTAGCGGTCTATGATTAGGGCAAAGAAAAATAGACCAGTACTTACAACGCTTCGAGGCCATGTATGTTGCTATGGGTCTAGATCGAGACAAATGGAATCTTAAATTGTCTCAGGGATTGCTTGGAACCGGTTACGAGGTCTATTCTCGCCTGCCGCCAGGACACAAGAACAACTACGACGAATTGAAAGCTGCTTTGCTGAAACACTACGAGATCACATCAAGTACATATAGGAAGAAGTTGTGAGCAGCGAAACGAGAGCCAGGAGAGCTATTCGCCGCCTACAGCATGCGCCTGAAATCCTACCTCCAAAAATAGATGGATTTGGCAGGGTTCAAGCATGACTATGAGAGTCTGGAAGAGCTGATGATAGTCGACCAGATGCGGCAGCAAATGTCAGAACCTCTGAAGACATTCTTGGGAGAACTAGGGGCGGAAAGGCTTGATGTCGTGAATAAGCTGGCGGAAAGATTCGTTGAAGTCCATGGGGAAGCGGAAGAAACCTGTAAACCAACCACCAAAGGTCAGGAGAAACATGACCGAAGGAATTTCAAAGGCACAGAAATAAAGAAAATGGAACCTTATGCAAACACTTCAGAGAAGAGTCCAGAGAAGGCAAAGTATGGGAGACAGAGCCCACCCAACTCTCAACCGAAACGCCAGTGGTCTGAGAAGTGGTGTTCGATCTGCAAGTCGCCCTCTCACAACACGAAAGACTGCAGATCGAAAACGAAAAGCTCTCACTTCGCGGCCTGCCGTGTGGCTCCAAGGGAGGTTGCCACCGCAAAAGTCGAGGTTGCCACCGCAAAAGTCGAGGTTGTCGAAGGAACTCTGGACTAAGAGAGGCCACCTGTGGTCGAACTGATTGAAGTCAACGGCCAGCAGGTTACCTGTCTCTATGATACTGGTTTGGACGGGGAAGCTGTGATTCATGCCAGCCTGGTACGCCCAGATTAACTCACAGGGGAGACTATTGAGATACAGCCTGCCATGAGGAGTGCTGTTGCCATGACGCTGTCAATCGCCAAGGTGGAGATTAAGTCCAGGTACGTCACGGGCATTATTCCAACAGCTGTATTATCTGACTCCCTATTTCCCGTGATCTTTGGTACGAAATACGTGTTCTTGGGGGTGGCCAAGCAACCCGCCCACGTGGGCGCAGTAGCCACCGGATCCCAAGGGAATAAAGAAGAGGCAGACACACTATGCACCAACCCTATTTTAGGGGAATTGCATACTGCCCAGAGGAAGGACACTACGTTGCGTCCCTGTTACAAGAAGCTGCAAATAAGTGCTGACCCACCGGAACGGGGACAGTACTTTCTGAGGAATCGACTGCTCTATCGGAGAGCTGGAAGGGGAGACAAACTGAATGAGCAGTTGGTGGTCCCAGAGGCCCACCGTCCTCACATTCTTCAGAGCGGGCACACCATATCCGGAAGTCAGATATCCGGGAATCGACATATGGGTGTCAGAGAGACGTTGCAGCAGATTTCCGGCCATTATTGCTGGCCAGGAATGACCGGTGATGTACGCCGGTGGGTTAAGTCTTGCCCAGAGTGCAAGAAGGCA
Source organism: Cepaea nemoralis (assembly GCA_014155875.1). Classification (NCBI taxonomy): domain Eukaryota; kingdom Metazoa; phylum Mollusca; class Gastropoda; order Stylommatophora; family Helicidae; genus Cepaea; species Cepaea nemoralis. Next base: position 51,129 of record JACEFZ010001840.1, read on the forward strand.
CCACCAAAACATCGGACGAAGAGTAAGAAAGCTCTTAGGGTAGGAGAGAAAGTAGTAGTGTGGGGACCAGCAGAGACCAACATGCTGCAAGCAGGATGGCATGGACCTTATCCTGTGGTAAAGGTTGTGTCCAGGAACATCTACGAAATCCGGATCGGGGAAGAACTGAAAAGTCTTCCTAGGCATCTCATGCAGAAATATGAGGAGAGATCGGATATCAAATCTTCTCACATTATGGTGATGACAGCCATTGGGAAAAAGGTTAAAGGTCCAGACGAAGACCAGAGATCCCAAGTACTACATAGGAAGGTCTATGGGAACGTACGAGGTAGGTCAGATTTTTCAGCCGAAGAGAGGAGGGAAATCAAACGTCAGGGAGAGGCTCATAGTGAAAAATTCGCTAGTAACCCAGTTCAGAAGGAGTGGGTAACGTCAGGAACGGCGCGAGATACCCAGGACTCCAACCGAAGATTGGCTGTCTGGATCCAACATCGACCGAGATGGTCCTGGAAGCAAAAATCCAGGAGCTTTGGGGAAGACGATTCTGTCCAACGAGGACGGTACCGCAGATCCCAGGATGCAAAACTTGGGGAAGCTAAGCGGATATGGAGACAATGTTACAGTCAGGATGGAACGATCCGTCTGTATTGTGAGCCGTCGCTTACGCAGGTCGGAAGTAGGTCGACCGAACGTACAGGAGCGATACGCCAACACTAGTGTCTGTCATTATGAGGATATAGGCTATCAGTGAGATCGCCTATTTGCTGGGGAGGCAATACATTTGAGGGTACAGGCAGACCATCAACATTTGATGTGCTGAGCCATCTCCCAAAAAACTGAACATGCGCTTGATGAGTGGATTGTGGTGGATCATCTGGATCGAACCTCCAGTGAGAAAGAGTCGATGCGGTCAACTCTCTCACGAGACCACTTAAGTTTACAATCAGATGAAGGATTGACAGAGACACTTGTCTCTAGGCCGCCCAAACGCGTTGTTGAGAGGTGTTTCATCAGATCAAAGCACAGTCAGGATTCCTTGAGAATTCCCCAACATCAAATAAACGTCGGCATTCTGTTTACCCGATCGGGAGAATAAAGGAGAGGGGAGTGCCGTCTTGACTTGAATTCCGACCACGTGAATGACGTCACTCGGGCAACATTTTCGGCTGTTGGAAGTTAACGAAACGTGAGATCAGTCTGTTGGATGAACTACAGATAACGGGAGTGTTTGTGTGTTCCAATTCGAATGGAGAAGGGATTCACAGTGTCCCATGTTGTTTGGAAACAAGGGACATTTTTTTTTCATGCTGTGAATTGTGAATTCCAACTCGGAACCCTAGCATAAGGTAGTTTATTTATAAATAGAGTTAGGACTTGAACTTAGTGATAGTGCGTTGTGTAAACGTAGTCTAGGAGCATCGGCCGCAGCTGGCTGATGCATAGCTTAAACGAGGTAGAGTGATATATAATTTCACTCGGCAGGATAAGACCAATGTAATGAGATGATATTCAGTGAGATTAGGGATTGATGGGGGGATAAAGGAAATGTTAATGGTAGGATATTCCGGTAGGGAGGTTTACTGGGGAGCTGTGCGTTTCCTTTTGGTCCTTCCTTTTCCTTACCACCCAAATGTGACGAACTACTCTGCTTTATGCTAGAGTGTAGTTCTAGGTTAATCAGGATAAATATCTGAGTGTGGCCTTTAGCTACACTCACATATAGTAGGTTCGAATCGGGTTTTCTCTCACTGAGTGTTCGTTTTATTTGACAGGTTCCACAGTGTAGAAGAAGGGAAGTATAATTCAGAGGTGTGGACAATAACAGTCACACTGAGTGCAATTCCATTGTAGAGAAGAGCTGATGGACAACACAGAGGTGTGAACAATGGCTATCACACTGAGTGCGGTTATACTAAATGGCCTCGGAAATGGGACATCGTTCCAAAAATTATAGACTCATAGAAATAAGGAGCGTTATACTGAAAGGGTCAGTGTAGCAGTGATTGATTGCCAAAGGCAGTTATTTTTATGAAACTATTAACACCTCCATGGACAATGACAATATTAGGTAGAGAGGTGGAATAACAGTGATTTAAAGTAACGGTGACTATGTCGAGTGACCATAACTATAGGTTGTAGAGAGGTTGCAGAGTAAAGACACTCAGTCAGTAACATTTTGCAACCGGACTGAAAGTTTTTCTTTAAACTCGTGTGAGATATAAGGAGATCTTCGTAGGTATCAGGATTTTAATGAACATATTAGGTACATAGTGTGTTCCTGATTCATGGACATTATTAGGCCATATTCACTATTGGAGACCAGTCACCCAGTCTATATAAGGATAACTCCAAGAAGTCAACCACTGTCGGGAGAGACGCTTCACTCGGTGAGATCTGTTCAGAACTTACGGTGTGGTGATGTGGTGTGGCTTAACACAGGGATGAACTATCCGAAGCTCACTGGTCTGCTCTCGCATACACCATAGAAAATACTACATATTTCCACACACAAACAGTGCACACACACACACACACACACACACACACACACACACACACACACACACACACACACACACACACACACATACACGTGACACTTTTCTGTATTAAATGTTTTATTTTATCATTTGTTAAAATACAGTCTTGTGTGGGTATGTTCTGGAGGAATATGAAGAAGGGTATTGTTTAGTGGTAAGAAGAAGAAGAAGAAGAGAGAGAGAGAGAAAGAGAGAGAGAGAGAGAGAGAGAGAGAGAGAGAGAGAGAGAGAGAGATAGTGTACCTGAGACTGACAGGGGGTGTGTAGACAAAGGTCCGGCAGAAGCCCAAGCTAAAGAAAGGGAATTTAAACAGTGTGCCCGTTGACTCCACTTCCCCCCAGGGACGACAGGTGACACTTATGATTATGATGAATAAGCAATATTACCGCACTCGAGACAGGTCCATAATGGCTTGCTCTCTCCCATATGTCCATAGGGTGAAAGTTCACGTTGGGAGCTGGCTATATCGACTTCTGTGACTGCGACACCACTTGGTTCCCTATTCTACAAGTTGTAATGGACAAGTTTCATCAGGAGATGTTTCATCATGCCCAAAGTTCTCATTTAGTGTCCCAAGTATATCTCCCTTGTCAGTCTTTAATGTTCTATTCCCAAGTATATCTCCCGTGTCAATCTTCAATGTTCTATACCCAAGTATATCCCCTGTGTCAATATTCAATGTTCTAATGATATGTACCTCTTCCCATTCTGTATCCATTTATCTCGCATTGGGACATTGATCTCTCAAGCAACCCACACCCACCCGTCCTAACTTTTACTATCTCTTGAAGCTCCCTCAATGTCCCTCCAAGATCACCCATCTCTGTCTGTAACTCTCTTCTCTGTGTATTTTTAGGTCTCCCACTATTTAATTTGTCCCGTGAGCTGAATACAAAAGAGATCCAGTTACATTATCCTCGAGTTGTCTCAGATGAACTATCCGAAGTATGGACTGCGAGTCAGTCACTCAGTAAGATCACCATACAGTGGATACCATCCCACTGTGGAGTCCCCGGAAACGACAGAGCTGATCGATTGGCTAAGGAAGGAGCAAAAGAAGAACAACCTGATGTGCCCATTACATACCACCAAAAGAAAAGAATGATCAAATCAATCAGAAAGCCACCAAACCTTACTCAAGACGACTACCACGTTATGGACAGATCAGAACAGGTCATTCTTCTGCGCCTCAGAACAGGATACAATAGATTACGCAACCACTTGTATACAAAATTCAAGATTGGTGACTCAGCCATGTGCACATGTGGTTTGGCGTCGCAGACAGCAGAGCACATACTCCAGGATTGCCCAAACTACAACATATCCAGGCGAACCTTCTGGCCTAGAGAGACAACAGTGGAAGATAAACTCTATGGACCGCTGAATGAACTAAAAAAGACTGTTGGATTCATACAAGAGACGACATTGCAGTTGTAGACATGTTTCAAGCGAACGAAAGAAGAAGAAGCAGTCACTCAGTTTTTCTAGTGATTGCTGCTTCCATTGACGCTTAAAGGTCGCTTAAAAGCCGACACGGTCGACTTCATTGCACTGGGTTTTATCCCATATGGCTCGGTCTCTTTCCGTAGCACGGAAAGCGTCGCACAAAGCACGAACTCCGTAGCTTTTAGCGACGACCCACAGGAGTCTCCGAAACATTTAACTCGTAAACCGAATGGCGCGGCCCGGATTCGAACCAGCACCTTCGGAACATGAGTCAAACGGCTTGTGACGATGAACTGTAATTCTAGTGGCGAACTATTGCGTTGGTATTCTGGCGGCGGCCTTAAGCGTGCATGCGTGTGCTATCTGTTGGTTATTTTCCGGGTCTGATATCTGTTTCATTTTTCACATGGGACACAAGGAGCATTTTGTGTGATATTCGCTGGCACAGTCGCTAGGGTGTCTCACTGCCGTGACAGTTGATCCGCGACCAATGACTAATGAATAATCATGTGTGTAATAGAGTATTGTACGTGATTTGATCAATAAACTTCTATAATTGAGCTGACTAATGGTACTTGTATTACAAGCAGCAATTCACATTATTCTACACAGTGAACAACTAGGGTTACCATTACATTAAAAGAAGACAGAGACTATGGTCACATGTAAGAAGAAAGAAATACCACAATGTAATATACGGGTAAATCGGAATATTCGTAAACAAGTGAATCGGCACAACTATCTCGAACAGTTATAACATCTGATGTGAGGTGCCTTGAATAGATTAGAACAAGAATCGCTTTGGCAAAGGTAATTTTGTGTAAGATAAAAAACATACTGACCAACGAAAAGATGTCGATTGCAACGATAAAAAAGTTTTGAAGTGCTTTACAGAACCTTACTTTTGTGTGGATGAGAAAAAGTGGACAAAGAGCAGACAAGCTGAAGAACATCTAATGGCATTGGAGATGTGGCTTCTGAGGAAAATGCTTGATCAGATAGAAAAAAAAAACCAATGAGCAAGGCCTACAAAACAAATGAACACGGTAAACTGATTAGAGAAATTAGACACAAATAATTACGATTTGTTGGGCATGTTATGAGAAGAAATAAACTAGAAAATTACTGACAACCGGCAAGATTGAGGGGAAAAGAACAAGGGGAAAGGAGAGTTATAGATATCAGGATGGTTTTGTCCATGGTATAATCGAACCAAGAACACAGAGCTGATCCACGACTCTGGTTTCTTCAAGAAACAAATGAAAACCGTCCATGTATTAGAGAAATTAGACTTGGACAGTCAATACTTTCCTTTAACATTAAATGGGAAAAGTCAACTTCAAAACTTAGTGACAACTGTGAAACTTGATGGGGAAAAAGCCAAGAGAAGACTAAGAGGCAAATACAGGAATGACTCGGCCACACGGTAAACACGGAGCAAGCAATGAGGCCTGATGAAAGACCGGTGATAGTGAGCCATGATCACCCATTGTACAGATGAAAGACTAGTGATAGTGAGCCATGACCATCCATTTTACAGACATGAAACATGATGACTACAGCATGTGAATACGTAAGCTAAAAAACAATTGTATTAACAGGAAACTTGGAAGGAAACAAAGATTGGGAAAAACTTAGAGAGAGTTGTTAATTATAATGATATTGTAGCATGAAATGAAGAACAGTTTGTGTACTAAGAACTTGTCCTTGAATGTTAGAAAAAGAGTTCTTGTATGTTAAATAGAAAGAATTTTAACATATGGCTGCGAATCTTGGACAATTAGTAAACAGGAGAACAAATCTTTAGACGCCGTGGAAATGGGGTTTTATAGAAGAATGCTGAAAATTAATTAAACAGCCAAAATGAGCAATCTGGACATTTTGAGGCAAGCTAAGTCGCAAAGACAACTGATCACAAACATCAGAAAGAAGCTGTTATCATTTTTGGCCACATTATAAGAAGACAAAAACTGGAACATGTTGTGACAACGGAAAGATTTGTGAAAAGAGAAATAGAGGAAGACGGCGTGAGAAGATTCTTGACAGTCTTGTGTCATGGCATGGAAGGGAGTCAACACATGAAGTAATCCATGACGTCGGAGACCGCAATTTGTGGAGAGGCATGATCGCTCACGCAATCCGGAAAGGCACTGGAAGGATGGATGTATGGATTATAGCATGAAGAAATATCTGTATTAGGTATGAAAGGATTACTCTCGAGTTTATTTTTTTTTTAAATGCATGCATTCACATCATAAATTGTACCCTAGCCTCTCCAGTTGATGGAACTTACCGTTTGTCCTGCGTTCCCCTTTTGCATGAACACGAGTTGTCTTGATGGTCTTATCAGCCAGGTCAACATTTAGCATGTTGGTCTCATCTGGGGATCAAGAAAAAACGTGGCAATTGAAGATGAAATTAAAGAGCTGATAATGAATTTATTGTTTTAAATGTAAGTATTAACGTCTCGCTGTAATCATTCATATGTTAACCTATAATTTAGAAACGTCACGAATGGCAGTCTAAACATAAACATATCACATGTACGTCACACAAACTATTTATGTGAATTTGCATCTACCTGTGTAGTCATTAATGTAATTATATACCCATGGACTTATTAATGTAAATATAGACTAAGCTGTGAAATCATTGATGTAATTATTGATGTATTTATATATTAAAGAAATGAAATAAGCTCACGGCAGGTAGATCCTTTGATAACGCATATGACGGTAAAACCTTGGCAGCATGGCCCATTTCCCTGGGGTATAATTTCGCTTTAAATTCAACCATTTAGAGATATATCCTTTTGATTATGTGGTTGTTTCGGGATTTGAAATTTAAATATTGAGCACAACCCACTACTGGCAACGCCGATCGCATTCTGGTATGAACCTAAGGCCTATCCACGTCAATATGGAAGCACTATACTCGAGTTTCGCCCTCATTTGAGCTCGTCAGTAGTGCATACCCCTGACCGGATCCGGAAACAGTCCCGGATCACGCGTGTGAAGCGGGTGTGTAACCACGCGGCACACACTGGACACACCAAATTATCACAACAGAATATCACAACGCTACCCATCGTAGGCTATGCTCAAATGAGGGCGAAACTCGAGTATAGTGCTTCCATATTGACGTGGATAGGCCTTAGGTTCATACCAGAATGCGATCGGCGTTGCCAGTAGTGGGTTGTGCTCAATATTTAAATTTCAAATCCCGAAACAACCACATAATCAATTGATTATTGCTCACTGGATTTAGGAGGCCTGGTGTTCCTTGCCAGTGAGAAGTCCTGATCGTTCGGGTCCCATCGATTGACGGACGTCGGTCGCGGCGATTGGGCAATCTTGAGCATAGCCTACGATGGGTAGCATTGTGATATTCTGTTGTGATAATTTGGTGTGTCCAGTGTGTGCCGCGTGGTTACACACCCGCTTCACACGCGTGATCCGGGACTGTTTCCGGATCCGGTCAGGGATATGCACTACTGACGAGCTCAAATGAGGGCGAAACTCGAGTATAGTGCTTCCATATTGACGTGGATAGGCCTTAGGTTCATACCAGAATGCGATCGGCGTTGCCAGTAGTGGGTTGTGCTCAATATTTATATATCCTTTTGTTATGGCATAGAGTTAGGCGTTAGGATGCTAACCGAAGACGAAAAATTAGAGAACATAGAATGATACAGTATTGATTGCAGACAATGCACAAGATTTGCAACAATTAGTAGACACAGTTGTTGTACACAGTGAGCAGCTGGGATTGGAATTAAATTGTAAGAAGACACAGGTTATGGTCGTCACTAGGAAGAACGAAGTACCACATTGTAATATACAAGTAAATGGGAATATTCTTCAACAAGTGAATCGGTACAATTATCTCGGAACAGTCATAACATCTGATTGCAGATGCCTTGAAGAGATTAGAACAAGAATCGCCATGGCGAAAGTAGCCTTTAGCAAGATGAAAAACATTCTGACCAATAAAAAGATATCAATTGAAACAAGAAAAAGAGTGTTGAGGGGATACATAGAGCCTGTTCTTTTGTATGGATGTTAAACTTGGACAATGAGCAGTCAAGCTGAAAAACATCTGATGGCTGCAGAAATGTGGTTTCTGAGGAAAATGCAAAGAATACCATGGACAGACAGAAAAACCAATGACCAAGTACTACAGGAGACAAATGAAAATCGTAAATTGATTAGAGAAATTAGACGTAGACAATCACAATTGTTTGGGCATGTTATGACAAGAAATGGATTGGAGAACTTAGTGACAACTGGCAAGATCGAAGAGAACAGACCAAAAGGAAGACCAAGAGGAAAATATCTGGGTGGCTTGGCCACATGGCATGGTCGAGACAGGAACACTGAGATGATCCACGACTCTGGTGATCGAGTGAAATGGCGAGTCATGACCGACCACGCTTTCCGGCATGGCACATGATTGATTGATTGATTATGGCATAGATATGTTGGATTAGTAGGCATCAAAAGAATAACTAGGACAGAAGGAGGGAGGAAGAGAGAGAGAGAGAGAGAGAGAGAGAGAGAGAGAGAGAGAGAGAGAGAGAGAGAGAGAGAGAGAGAGAGAGAGAGAGAGAGAGAGAGAGAGAGAGAGAGAGAGAGAGAGAGAGAGAGAGAGAGAGAGAGAACATTCTTGAAGATGTCACATAAGCGAGATGTAGTCAATCTGATCAGCCTTAAGGTCTTCACACATACGAGTGTGTTCCCACTCTTTGAAGACCACGCCACATAAGTATACACCTAATTATGCCATCACTGATACAAGTATAGTCTTCGCCATGTAATCTTTAATGTAAATTCAGACTTGGCTTCTAATAATTACTGTAAGTTTACATCCATCTATGTAAACATTAATGTCAATATAGTCTTAGCTGTGTAATCATTATTGTAAATATAGTGTTAGTTGTGTAATGATTGCTGTAAGTATAGCCTTAGCTATGTAATCATTACTGTAAGTATAGTCATAGCTATGTAATCACTACTGTAAGTAGTCTTAGTTGTGTAATCATTACTGTATGTATAGTCTTAGCTATATAATCATTACTGTAAGTATAGTGTTAGCTATGTAATCACTACTCTAAGTATAGTTTTAGCGGTGAAGAAATTACAGTAAGTATAGTCATAGTTGTAATAATTACGGTAAGTGCAGTCTTGGCTATGTAATCACTACTGTATAGTCTTAGCCGTGTAATAATTACTGTAAGTAGTCTTAATTATGTAATCACTACTGTAAGTATAGTCTTACCTGAGTTATAATTACTGTGTGTATAGAACTTTCTGTGTAATCATTAATGCAAGAATATAACTCTCTGTGTAATCATAAATGCAAGAATAGCACTCACTTTGTAATCATTGTTGCAAGAATAGAACTCTCTGTCTCATCAATAATTTAAGAATCGAACTCACTGTGTAACAATTAATGTAAGAATAGAAGTCACTGTGTAACCATTAATGTAAGAATAGAAGTCACTGTGTAATTATTAATGAAAAAATAGAACTCTCTATGTAATCATTAATGTAAGAATAGAACTAGCTGTGTAATCATTAATGTAAGAATAGAACTAGCTGTGTAATCATTAATTTAAGAATAGAACTCTCTCTGCAATAATTAATGAATGAATAGAACGTTATGTGTAATCAATGATGTAACAATATAACTCACTGTGCAATCATTAATATAAGAATGAAACTAACTGTGTTAGAGAGAGAGAGAGAGAGAGAGAGAGAGAGAGAGAGTGGGGGGGGGGGGGGGGGAGAGAGAGAGGGGAGAGAGAGTGGGGGGGGGGGGGTGGGAGAGAGAAGGACAAAGAGACCCCCCAAAAAAAGAAAGGTTGTCAGGTGTCCGTTCGTCTATCTGTCTTTCTTTCTCTATCTGTCTATATGTCGGTCGGTCCACCTGTCTGCCTCACACATATAAACACACACACACACACACACACGCGAAGAATTATATATTTCTGCCCCTCTTCAAGAAACCAGTAACTCGTGAAACAAAACATCAACGTCAATATCCAATATTCATGAAGTCTTACCGTTTAGAGCTCTCGGTGATACCATTTCTCGGTTTGACAAATAAATCCGCGATCACCAACCCTCTAATAAAACAAACACTTCAGTTTGAAATGTATCGACTGGACAAAGATATAACCCGTGCAGTTATTACATTGGCAATACAATTAGTTAATCTGCCGTACCCACTTGTGAAGCCAACAGTTATTACATTGGTAATACAATTAGTTAATCTGCCGTACCCACTTGTAAAGAAAACAGTTGTTGAAAAACGAACCTGGGATTTTTCAATGACGAAGATATGTTTATCTGGGCCAAGGTGTCACATGTATTGGTGCGTGGTGGGGTAGACGTGGTTCCGGTTGTTTGGGGTAGTGCGTATTGTGCAGTAGAACGGATGGATCGTCACAGCCTGGAGAGTGGTGCTGCGGTAAAGGGAGGAGGATAGTGGGGGTGATTGGCCAAAGGATTTGATCGACACTCAGTATTTCAAGGAAAGGTCAGACGGACATATTATATTATCAGACTGCTACGGGTACCATTAGTATTGGGACTCTACTCTGGCTGTTGAATACAAGGACGGAGTACGTATGGGAATATCCCGAGTGCTGTGATGCCGGTCCTTGACTCAACTCAACTCTGTAGACTAGAAGACAACCTCGCAGGCACGTGTGTTGTAGTTTTCCCGATTACACATATTAGGACACAGAGACAAACTTAAACACATGCATAAATGAGCTTCATTGTGCTGTAGACTGGAGAAGTGGGGCGGCGCCAGACACGAAACCTTTGGCCAGCGACCAAGACACCTGATCCATCGACACAGGAGGAAGTCTACGTGAAGAAGTGGTTACACGCCTGCCTTTGCGCTCCAAAGGTTGTGGGTTTGATTCCGGGCCACGTTGTTAAGTTTTTGTGTGTGTGTTGCATATCCCTTACAGGACGTTGCAGTCAACGCCAGCATTTTTCAGCTGCTGTTGGTGTACTAGGCAAGATTACGCTCAGTAGTTTGCCATTGCTTTCTGAGCGACCGGCTCACATACCCCGTAAGTTACCAACGCGGCGAGAACCGCTACCGATTCTCGCGCAGGTTACGTTACTCACGAGAATATACGAGATTACGGAGAAAGACGTTAACTCCTAGGCCAGGGAGATACGAGTACAATTTCTCGAAGACGCCTGGAGCTACGGAGTTCGTACTTTGTGCGATGTTTTCGACAGAATGCCCTGTGGATGAGGTCGAGCCGTTTGGGAGATAAAACTCAGTGCAATGAAGACGATCCTTTTGGATTTTAATGCCTTCTTTTTTTTGTTGTTGCTCAGTACAGATGTGGTGTGATCAGCGGCAATACTGTATCGAAAAAATAACAGAAGTGACACAGCTTAGCCAAGGTGACACATGTAAATATTTACGTGTAATAATAATAATAATGATGATAATAATAATAATAATAATAATAATATAATAATAATAATAATAATAATAATAAGTAATAATAATAATAAGAAGAATAACGGCACAAGGGATATTTGTCACAGATTAAGAGAAGAATAGGTCAAGCAAAAGTTGTATTTCGGAAAATGAGAAGTATCTTATGCAATAAGTCACTATCATTGAGTGATAGAAAGATAGTACTGAAATGTTATATAGAACCTGTTTGTTGTATGGCAGTGAATTTTGGAAAGTGGATGTACAAATGTGAAAAAAAGCTTTGAAGCTAGGAAGTTGTGGTTCCTGAGACGAATGCTAGCAAATACCTTGGACGGCCAGAGTAAATAAAAATGAATGTCTGGAAGAGACTCTGAAACGAGAAAAGTATAATACAACAGTAAGACAGAGATCAACAGGTTTTCTTGGTCATAAACTGAGAAAAGAGGCATAATAAAACATCGTGGCAACCGGAAATATCTGTGGGAGAAGAGCAGAGGCAGACAGAGAGAAATAAAGCTGGATGGACTGAGGCGGTGGCATGGGGGAAACCATTAACAGAATTAATCCGGAACAGCAAGGACTGAGATCTGTGGAGAGAGATGAACGCCTGCTCCTGTAGGCGGGGCACATGATGATAATGATTATTTTACAACATAAGCCCTAGAATGACACCACATACTTCTGTCCTACACCTTCTATTGTTGAGAAATGCATAGAGAGACAAGGTCAAGGTGGGCCCACGGCAGCTGCCGTCGTCAGACCTTCACATATTTAAGGCCACGACGTACGAGACGAGGTAGCCAGTTCCCTTCCTTGTTATCTTTCCTTCCTAGACAGTGTCCAGAACATGGTCCAGGTTCCCATTTATATGAGACTGGTTCGAGCACACAACCTCGCTGATCTGAACATAACAATGATTGTACCTTTTCTTGGTATGAACCCAGACGGTTATCTTCGCAGGTAAGGGCACTAACTAGTATGTCACCATAATTCCCATTTATTAATACAGCAGTTTACAAAAGTATCAAGTCCACTAGAAAGCTTAACCAGAAACGAAACAATTGTTATTAATTCGATAGATGCTATCATGTTCCATATTAACTGATTCAGAGCCATGGGATGATGAACCGTCTTAAACGACTTCCCTATCTGCCAAGGGCTTATATATAGTCCAAATGTTGTCATTGCGTTATAATACAACATGTCTGCTATCATATCAACAGACTCAGTGCCAGATAAAATGTAGGCGTGGAACAAATAACAATGAATAGCGGGAAATGGGAAGTAGGGGTGAGTCACAGTTATGACTTAAAACCTGTTAATATAGTAGCAGACATGTTTTATTATATATCAATCTAAAGGAGGTTGCAGAGAAAAATAAACTACTGTATATATACCCATGGCACATACGGGAAGATGCTTCAGATGATTAATCACCACATGGCACTTAATCAGTTAACAACTTTCAAGTCATAAACGTGACACACCCCTACCTCCCAGTTTCCGTCATCCATGTTTGTTTGATCCTAACCTACGTTTTGTTTGGCACTGAATCTGTTAAAACAGAACATAATAATCCTAAGTCAAACCGGTCACCCGCGCGCGCTTGTGGACTAGCAAAACAAATCCTTCAAGGCGACCACACGTTTTGGGTAATCCCGAACTGGGTACCTTACGACATAACAATTACTTACGTAACACTAATGGGTTTTCCCAGAGTGTCATGTGAATTCTACTCTACTTCAATCTTCTACCGCTATCTCCTGTTCTTCTCTTATGCCCCAACTTGGGCGTAGGCCCTCAACAAACTACTGTGTCGTGGGGTATGTGTGGGGGTGTGGGGGATGCGTGTGTCGGTTGGGAGATGTGTATGTGGATGGGGAAAGTGGGTGTGTAAGTGGGGATGCGTGTATGGGTGGGTGTCACCGTCCTAGATACCTAGGGGAATGAAACCTGGGTTCATACAGGCAACAAATTCCGTTCTGATACTATCTGATATCATTTATTTACAGTAAGCTGGCGAAGAATGGTTTTCGCAGCCAGCTACGTTCGAGTTGCATATCACAGGAGTTTATAACAAAGCAATCATACATGATCATTACAACAAACTCTATCATCTATCTATCTAGTGAGTAACACTCCTAAATACACTTGTGTTCAATCTAACACGTCCCCCTTAAGTTAAGCCCTGTTGCTTGTTCGATGTCCAGTCGGCGTCTGCCCTCTAACGTGTCTCGATCGGACACGGGCTGTAACTCTCCTCGAGCTTCTCGTGGAACAGGTCCTGGCACGCGGTCAGCGTGTCCACGGAGCTGTAGGCGAACTGACCTATGCTTCTCGAAGGCTCTAGATTGTTCGAGCATTCGAGTGTGTCTCCCTTGTATTGGGGTTATGCCCCTTATCTAATTTCCTTCTACCTTTATGTTTCTACCGACTCCATGTGAGACTCTGACAGGGGTCCCCCTCCCCCGCTTCTATGGGTTAGTATATGGTAATTAGTTTGTACTAATTCTGTCATAGGATCACATGAAGTTGGTGTTTGGTAGTTTCGTGGATGGGAACCTTGCCATCTTTATATTTGCACTATTAACTCATGTATTTCCCCGTACAATAATCCAGGGTGATTGCTGAAGAGCTCTAACTCTTCCATATTCTTAAACATGCTTATCCGACCGAAGTACCCTGACGCTTCTAGTTGTATTTGCAACCGCGCCCTTCTCAAGTATCCATTTGATACCAGGATATTAAACTCTGTGTTAGAGAGGTTTAACAAGACAAATTGTCTTGGCTTATTTAAGAACACTTGCAATTCTTGTCCTGAATGTGTATTTTGATACACTTTTACTCCCGTATGTTTTATAGTGCTTAATATATATATTATATAATATATATATATATATATATATATATATATATATATATATATATATATGCACTTTTGTTTTCTCCCCCGTAACTATTAATGTTCCTGTTTGCTTATTAGTGTGTTTACTGCTTTGTTACTTGCTCTAATAAAAATGTGTTTGATTTAATTGTTAGTGTTTAGTTTTATGAGTATGTCCTATCTAATGTCTGATGTTGGAATTTAAAAAAAAAACATTAGTAATTGTCACTGTAATTGTCCAGTCATGTCAATGTCAAATTTCATGAACATAATTCGTAAATACTTTTCTAGAGGGACTACAATAGCTCATTAATAGATGATACGATAGTAGCTGCAAAGTTCTAGACTTTGTTATGTACGAAAGTTGATATATTTTACTTGGCAAAACCAAAAGCTGTCTGGAAAGTAAAGCTTGTGCTTGCCAAAACCGGCTTGGCCCCCAAATAGCCTGTCACCGTCCTAGATACCTAGGGGAATGAAACCTGGGTTCATACAGGCAACAAACTCCGTTCTGATACTATCTGATATCATTTATTTACAGTAAGCTGGCAAAGAATGGTTTTCGCAGCCAGCTACGTTCGAGTTGCATATCACAGGAGTTTATAACAAAGCAATCATACATGATCATTACAACACACTCTATCATCTATCTATCTAGTGAGTAACACTCCTAAATACACTTGTGTTCAATCTAACACGTCCCCCTTAAGTTAAGCCCTGTTGCTTGTTCGATGTCCAGTCGGCGTCTGCCCTCTAACGTGTCTCGATCGGACACGGGCTGTAACTCTCCTCGAGCTTCTCGTGGAACAGGTCCTGGCACGCGGTCAGCGTGTCCACGGAGCTGTAGGCGAACTGGCCTATGCTTCTCGAAGGCTCTAGATTGTTCGAGCATTCGAGTGTGTCTCCCTTGTATTGGGGTTATGCCCCTTATCTAATTCCCTTCTATCTTTATGTTTCTACCGACTCCATGTGAGACTCTGACAGTGGGGAATGTGTGTGTGTGTGTGTGTGTGGCGGGGGGGGGTGTGTGGGTGTGGATGCGTGGGTTGGTGGGGAGATGTGTGGGTTAGGGATGTGTGTGGGGATGTCTGTGTGGGTGGGGATGTGTGTGCGTGAGGATGTGTGGGTGGGGGATGTGTGTATGGGTGGGGATGTGTGGGTGGGATGTGTATGTGGGGATACGTGTTTGGGTGGGTGTGGGTGTGTGGGTGTTGGTGTGTAGTAGGATGTGTGGGTGTGGGTGCGTAGGGGCAGTGTGTGTGGATGTGTGGGTGGGTGGGTGGGTTTGAATAGGGTGGTTTAGGGGTGTGGGGATGGGTGTAGGGATGTGTGTATGGATGGGGAAGATGCGTGTGCGTGGGGTATGTGTGTGTGGGTGGGTTTGTATGTATGTGTGGGTAGTGGGGTGTGTGGGTGGGAGATGTGTGTGGGTGAGTGGCCATGTGTGGGTGGGTGGGGAGATGTTTGTGTTTCTGGTGGTGTGTGGGTGGGGTGTGCAGGTGGGGTGTGTAGGTGGTGATGTGTGTTGGGGATGTGTGTTTGGATGAAAATGGTGTATGAGTTGGGATGTGTGTATGGGTGGGGGGTGTCAGAGGGTGAGGGATGTGTGTGGGTGGTGCGGGGTGTGTGTGGGTGCGGGATATGTGGGATGGTGAGGCCATGTGTGAGTGCGTATGGTGATGTGTGGTTGAGGGAAATGTCGTTGGGGATTGATGATTGAGGGTAGTGGGGGTGGACGATGTCTGGGTTGGTTGAGAGATGGATGATTGAGGGGGGGGGGGTGGCTGAGTGGATGATGTGGGGGTGGGTGAGTGTGTGTGGGTTGGGGGATGGGTGGTAGATGTGTGTGTGGGTGGGGAGATGTGCGTGTGTGAATGGGGATGTGTGTTTGGGTGGGGGTAGATTGTGTGGGTGGGGCGTATGTGTCAGTGGGGGATGTGTATGTGATGGGTGGGGCATGTGCGTGTGGGTGGGTGCAGGTTGTGTCGGTTGGTGAGGGATGTGTGTGGGGATGTGTGGTTGGGGGATGTGTGGTTGGGCGATGTGTGGTTGGGGGATGTTTTTTGGCTAGGTGGCTAAAGGGTGTGTGTGTGGGTGGTGAGATGTGTGTTTTGTGTTGTGTGTGTGTGTGGATGGGGGATGTGTGTTTGGGTGGGGGGAGATTGTGTGGGTGGGGGTATGTGTCAGTGGAGGATGTTTATGTGGATGGGTAGGGCATGTGCGTGTGGGTGGGTGCAGGTTGTGTCGGTTGGTTGGGGATGTGTGTGGGGGATGTGTGGTTGAGGGTTGTTTGTTTCGCTTGGTGGCTAAGGGGTGTGTGTGTGTGGGTGGGTGAAGTATGTGTGTGAGGGCGAGTGTGTATTGGTTGGGTGATGTGTGTGTAGGTGGGGGATGTGAGCGGGTGGTGGATGGGTGGGTGGGTGTAGGATAGGTTGGTCGTTTAGCGATGTATATATGCATGGGTGCTTGTGTGGGTGGTGGTGTGTGTGTGGGTGGGGAATGTGTGTGGGGGTGATTGTGTGGTGGGTGGATTATGTGTGGGTGGGGGATGTGCCTCATAACATGGTAATATGCATTGTTTATGTTTATAACATTCATTTGACAATGTTTTTTCCTATGTGAATGTATCGTGCACTATCGATGAACGAAAGATGAGTGACTGGAAGGGCCGAATGTAAGACGGGCTTGCGTGCCCATTTTGTGACCCTTTGAAAATGAAGTTAAATCAAATCAACACAAATCAAATCAAACCAATTCACCACAAGCCGTCCACTCAATTGCTGTCTCAGTTAGCTTCATCCGTGTCGTCCTCGTATTATTTATTTCTGTCTATCCTTCCTCTTTTCCTTCTGTGAGTGCTAATACATAGCCTTGAGTACGTTTTTCGTGGCAACAACACGTGTCACGACAGCAGACATAGATATTGTTTGTTTACTATTTAGCGGCTGGCCGAGTGGCTAGCATTCATGGGTTTTCCATCAGGAGACCCGCGTTCGAATCTTCCGTAAGGTGTAGATTTCTTTTTTTTTTCTGTCTGGAGCACAAAGAAAACCTTAATCTGGACAATTCGCGGCGGCTGCACTAGCGGCTTAATTCCTTAGTGCACAACCCCCCCCCCCCTCCCTCCCGTCCTACACCGCAAGGTACTATGGCAGTAGATGGCAGTGACCGTGTAACAGTCAGGTGGCAGTCCTTACAGCGACGAGAATTTCATGTCACTCGGACACTTGGAAGTCAGAAGACATAAAACATAGTACCAAACATAGAATATATAACTCTAGCGTAAATCAATACTACTCTATCTATGTGTGCATCAACGAAAGTGGGAAGAAGAAATGGCAAGCTGTATTTGAACTGAAATGACACGGCACAGCATGGACACAAATTGGGGTCGTGTTCTGTATGGCTAACTTCTGGTTTTTGTAATCGCATTTCTACTGCTTGACTGCCGTTGCTGTACGAAAGGGGTCCGAAGAAAAACCCTGGGTGATTGTTTTTGGGGGGTTCAGCGACACAGAGAATGAATGAAAAGCAGTGGTCCCCATCTACTAAATATGCTCTGAACACGGACTAATAAAAGCAAATAGTTTTTTCAACATCGTGGGAACACACCCAACCCGTATAAATGGAAAAGACTTTAGACCCCGCATTTCAAATTGACTTATTCTATTTTGGAAATTTGGCAGAATTTTACTATTGGATTCAAAAGGGACTCCCAAATCCATCAAATAAAAAAAAAAAAATTTTAAAATACAGGAAATAAACAAAAAAATTTGAACAATGTTTTTTCAATTTAAAGAGGTTTAGGAAAAAACGGGTTAAAAACGAATTCAATAAATTTAAAAAAAAAATGCATAAGAAACCCTTATGACTCTCAAGCGTTTGATAGGGAAAAAGGAAATTTTTAAGGCTGCCATCTTGACACATTTGGGAAAAAAAATTTTTGGGAAAAAAGAAAGTATGGCAGGACCAAAAAATTTAAAAAACAGTTTGGGGGAAACAAAGAAATTAAAGATAGGGATATTCAAAAAGAAAAGGGAC
>JACEFZ010001841.1:0-102507 GCA_014155875.1 Cepaea nemoralis
GGTTTTGAGGAACACAAAGCAGCCCTGATGAAAGGCTCTTCTACAAAACAGAATACACATTCGGGTCGTTGCTGGTGGTTTGTTGTTGTTGTTGTTGTTGTTGGTGTTGTTGTTGTTGTTGTTGCTGTTGTTGTTGTTCTTATTGCTGCTGCTATTCTTCTTCCTCTTCTCCCTCTCTCCTTCTTCTCCCTCTCTTCTTCTTCTTCTTCTTCTTCTTCTTCTTCTTCTTCTTCTTCTTCTTCTTCTTCTTCCTCCTCCTCCTCCACTACCTCCTCCCTGAATAAATTCAAAGAAACCAGCAGTCAACTTCAGTCTTGTGACTGCCGTCATTCAGCTGGTCACATTGCACTGTTTCGACAAGCTTGTGGCTCAGTACATCCGATTACGGCAGGCGTTATTTTTGGTTGTCTGCTCTCAGTAGCCCTTGACTGGCCCAGTCCAACTACAGGCCAGCAGGGCGGATCTGTTGCTCTCTTTACCCCTCAATGAATGTTTCATACTCGTGCAGGTCTACGCTCTCTGGGCATGTCATACGATGAGTCAGCAAATAAAGATGGTCAAATACAGTGGAACCAAACTAATAGAAAATAAAGATGGTTAAATACAGTGGAACCAAACTAAGTTTGGAAATAATGATGGCCAAATATAGTGGAAGCAAACAAATAGGAAATAAAGATGGCCAAATACAGTGGAATCAAACTAGGTTTGGAAATATGATGACCAAATATAGTGGAACCAAACTAAAAGTGAATAAATAAATATGGCCAAATATAGTGGAACCAAACTAAATGTCAACAAATAAAGATGACCAAATACAGTAGAACCAAACTAAAAATGAACAAATAAAGATGACCAAACATAGTGGGACCCAACTAACCACTGCAAGAACACGGTTCTGCGGAGTCGACTGGACTCAATGTGTGACACGGTATGAATTGTTTCCTTGTATGCCTTGGTGGAGAACAATCGATGTTATTGATTTCTGATAGCCGTCATGCCATGTTGATCCGTTTGCCTAGGCTGTTCTTGGGGCGGTTTTTCAATTGATGCGCGTGTTTTAAAGAAATTGACAATGTTCGATTAGTTTGGCTTCATTCAGATTTTAATGGTTGCCGAATGGTTAAATAAATATTCTTGAGTTCGGTGTAATAATTAGAGAGAAATAAAGGGAACATGCGCGTGGTACGTGACTTTGTGATTGCAATATGTACATGGGGGGGGGGGGTGTTAGGGAAAAGATAGAGACAGGGGAGGAGAGAGAGAGGGAGAGAGAAAGAGAGAGAGAGAGAGGAGGGGGGGAACAGACAGACAGACAGACAGACAGACAGACAGACAGAGACAGACAGACAGACAGACAGACAGACAGACAGTGAAGTGTTAGTAGGTTAGTAACGGAGTGAAAGTGAGTTAGTGAGAAAAGTGGACAGGGTGACTTAGTGAGAGATATGAGTGAAGCAGTGTGGGTTCGAAAATGAGAGAAAGAGAGAGAGAGAGAGAGAGAGAGAGAGAGAGAGAGAGAGAGAGAGGAGAGAGAGAGAGAGAGAGGAGATGGAGAGAGAGAGAGAGAGAGATGTGAATTAGTTTAATAAGATAACGAGTGTTTTAGTGAGAGAGTGAGAAAGTGTAGCTGAGTAGGAAAGATAGATTGTGTAAGTCAGTGAGAGAGAGAGTGCGGATTAATAAAGAGAGGAACTGTGAGAGAGGGTGATCACATAATAACACCAGAGTCAACAAACATCTAACTAGAAAACAACAAAGGTAAAAGAAAGGAATTAAGAATTTCATCATGCGTATAACAAAGCACACAGATTCGTGGAACTATAAAACGAGCGATCTATAATTATACAGAAGACGCGATGGCAAGGATGGTAGTATGCTTGCCTACCGACACAAAACTGCTGTACTGGCACCTTGTTGTCTTGACAGACGATAGTTATGCTTAATTTTTTTTTTAAATAGAGCATAATAATCCTTCATAGCACAAAGCCAGGACTGAATTGTAGAGACCATGTTTTGCCCCTGCAGCATGATCCATCTCTTTCCCTGCCTAATTTACTCAAGAGGAAAAGCAATACCAATACATCTGGAACAAGACCAATTGCAGAAGCTGTCGGATCAGCAAAGCAATGCTCTAACTGTCCGTCCTTTCGGTGCTTCGATTCTAGACCAGTTACCGACCACGGCTGAGGGCTTGGTCTGCAAAGCCATAAACATTTAGGCCAGGGGTGGCCAACACGAGGCCCGCGGGCCGCATGCGCCCCCCCCCCACACCCCCCTGTAGTTATGTTGCGGCCCACGGAGTGGGAAAACGGCGATGTGGTAGAAGCGGGTAGCATGCATGCTTGTTTACTTTAATTTAACAAAAAAGTTAGGTGCGTGGCCCGGACGGAAATATTATTTCTGAAATTTGGCCCGCCTGCTGAAAAGGTTGGCCACCCCTGATTTAAGCTTTAGGTTGCATTTCTTCGCACCAACGTAATGCTTGTACCCTTCAAATTGCTCTCCTCCGCCCGAAGTCAATGGTAATGTTGGTTTGGTGAGCGCTGCCCAACATTCGGTGCTGACAGAAAGCAGGTAGTACCGTCACGGTCATACGGTAACCCAGTCATATCTGACTAAGACCTGATTAACACCAAACCATTAGTCCGGGTTTAATCGTCAGAAAAATCGGGAAACTACAATTATTCATTAATTACTTCCTAGACAGAATAGTGGGAATAAAATCGTATGGCAGGACCGTCAATGTACAGCTCATGGAGGGAACTCAACAAATCCCAGTAAAACAAGAGAGCAGGAAATTATGCTGGCGCTGGATAGAGCACACACTGATAAAACATGGGGATAGTATAGCGTGACATTCTCTGGTTTGGGACCCTTAAGTCAAATTAAATAACCGGAGACCTAAATACACACGGAGAAGAGAATTACAGATATGAATAATACTGGGAGAACATGAAGGGAGTTGCATGAGACAGCAAAAGATAGAACTGCTGGGCGTGGGTTGGTTGAGGGTCAATGCTTCAATGAGTGGGTAAAAGGAAGAAGGGGAAAGGAGTGAGAGTGGGCGGAAGAGAGAGTGGGGGAGAGGAGAGAGTTAAATGGAGGGAGGGAGAAACACACACATACAGAGAGAGAGAAGAGAGAGAGAGAGAGAGAGAGAGAGAGAGAGAGAGAGAGAGAGATAAAGAGAGAGACAGAGAGAGAATGAGAGTCGTTGAAAAACTTACTCGGGTTATCTCGGTTGCTTATTGTTGTCATATTGTCCTGCATTTTGATAATGAGTTTGGCTTGCCGGTCCTTCTCCCTGAAAAATAATGTGTTGATGTTTTAAAATGCATTTCTCGTCCCCTTTCAATTATAACACTAAACTGCCATAATTATTCTGAACCTCAGAACAGTACACAGTCGACTAAGCAACCACGTGTATTTTTTATTTATTTTGTGTGTGTGTGGTTCGCATATTCTTTACATGACATCGCTGTCAACAGCATCTTTCAGCTGATTGTTGATTTCTTGGCAAGATTACGCTCAGTAGTTTGCCATTGATTTCTGCGGCCGGCTCAGGCAAATCAACCTCGTGCACATGTGAATTTGCCCCACAGACAGCGGATCTGCCCCGAATACGACACTTCTATGCAAACCTGCTGGCTTTGAGAAACAACAGTGGAAGATAAACTGTGCATACCAATGAGTGAACTAAAAAAATACAAAGACAGTGAAGTTCATACAACAGACATTATTGCAGATATAGACAAAGCGAACGAAAGAAGAAGATTAAGAACATCGAACTGGTGAAATCTGTAATCTCATAACTTTGTAATAAGCCTACAGCTAGACACCGATTGGTTCATTAATCCGAGTAATGCCAAAATACAATTGGTGCTTGTGTATCATAAAATTTCCGGTCCCCAAGATGGAGGATAGGCGATAGAACTTTTAAGCCTCTGTAGTATTTATGCTTGTGGTTACGGTTTGCATAAATAATTTCCCTCATGCTGGAATGGTGGTGCATGGTTCCGTCGCCTTGCTACTCAGTTGAGTGCGTGGAGCGACACAGTGAGCTGTGAATTTCGTGTGAAGTGCTTTTACATTTGTCCGCGGTTTGTTTGTAGAGCGATCTGCATGTTCGGAAAAAGGGTGCACGGCCTGTCACTGAACTAGTTAGGTGGCCGAATGCAGAAATGTGTGGCTGCTTGTTTTCTAGTGACTGCCACTTCCATCGACAATGAACTGTATATTTCGTGGCGGACTTTTTGTGTTGGCAATCTGGCAGCGGCCTTATGCATAGTATACCTGTGCGGGCTGTTGGTTTGTCGAAACTCCTGTATGTTTCACTTTTCACATGGGACACGGAGGAGTATTTTGTGTGATATTCACTGACACAGGAACGGAGCATAATGGGGAAGACCTGTTTCTGTGAAGTTGGAACCGCGACTAACTAACCATATCATAGTCACCCGTATGTTACCAGTGCCTTCGATGGGATGTAAAGAACAGTAGCAATGTACGCATCCTGTGCACTTCATTAAAAGGCCACTAAAGTTGGTTGCCTATCTCACATGGTAGAAAAAAAAATCAGCCAACATACAACAAATCATGAAGTGATCTAAGAAGAGTTTGGCATGTGTGGTTGTGGAACTCTACTCCACTAAAATCGCAAGGACAAAAGAAGAAGAAGAAGAATATCCTACGGTATACTACGGCCGCACATACGTATATAGAGACAGTTTCTTGTGAAAGGGTATAAAAATAATTGGAGAACCTGGATGTCAACTGGCAAGATCGAAGGGAAGAGAACTCTGGGAAGGCATAGAAGTAAATACCTGGATGGCTTGGTCACGTGGCATGGTCGAGACAAGAACACTGAGCTGGTCCACGACTCTGGTGATCGAGTGAGATGGCAAAACATGACCTCCCATGCTCATCGGCATGGCACATGATGATTGAATAAAAAACAAATTAACGGACACTTTTACACGCCTTAAGGTGCATGTGGTATATGGTGCTAGCCCCACATTTGTATAGACCAATCAGCGCTCGATGGGGGGCTCGGTCAACAACACACCGACAGCCTTTACTTCCCAGGTGATTTCCTGGTGACCTTTTGAGACTAGATTGACCTAGGAGTCTGGCTACATTTTAAATTTCGTCTCGCTGGGGAGTTTTGAACATATGAGCACCGAGTCGGCAGGCACGCAATGCTGTCAGGGTACAACAATATAAAGGTATTTAATTCAGTAGTGAAATGTACATAGAATACCCAAATAATGCTAGGGATATGGCCAGAGTACTAATAGGAAAGTACTGCCATAGCTATGAAGCAAAAATCCAGGCAATCAAGATATCAACAGAGAATTTATATAACAACCATGATACACATCTGTGGTGCTATTGACAGATGCAAAATAGTACTTGAGGCGCTCCTGCCTGGGACATTGCCAGTACTACGGTACACTACTTTCTGAACTAGGCAGCCAGCATAAGATTACCATACAGTGGATACCATCTCACTGTGGAGTACCCGGAAACGAGAGAGTTGATCGACTAGCTAAGGAAGGAGCAATAGAAGACCAACCTGATGTACCTGTTACCTACCACCAAAAGAAAAGAATGATCAAATCAGTCAGAAAGTCACCAACACCAACTCAAGACGATTACATTATGTACAGACCAGAAGAAATCATTACTCTGCGCCTCACAACAGGACACAAAAGATTACGCAACCACAAGTATATAAAATTCAAGCTTGGCGAATCAGTCATGTGCACATGTGAATTAGCGCCACAGACAACACATCATATACCTCTAAGACAGCCCAAAATACGACATATCTAGGCAAATCTTCTGGCCTAGAGAAACAACAGTGGAAGAAGAAACTTTGGAACACTCAGTGAACTAAAAACAAGAAGTTAAATTCATACAAGAGACAACATTACAGCTACAGACATATTTCAAGCGAATGAAAACAGAAGTAGTGAAAAATGTGATATTACTAACCTTTGGTTGAAGGGACGAACCCTGACAGCAACTTTTACCCTGTGGAGATAAAAATATCAAATACAGAATCATCATCATCATCATCATCAAGTGTCTTGCCGACTAGGCGTGGGCGATCATGCTTTTCCACATATTGTCATCTCAAACAATGTGTATCAGTTGGGGCGCACGGGGAGCAGTGACTTAGAGGTACAGTGGACGCCCCTGGTTCAGAAGATATCTGAATCTGGTTAGATTCCAGCACAGGGCAATGGAATTTTTCTAAGAACTATTAGTAACTAAGGACATCACACGTATTCATGATTTCTTGGGTAGGGAGATCGGATACCTAGTCATCTCGGATAAGGCCTGCAATCAGTAGGTCCCATGTGTGAGTTTTGCAATTTACAAATCCCATGCCAGTTGGAAATCGCAAAGAGTAGGCTGTAATACAGCGCCGGGGCAAAATTATTAGGAAATAGTAACCCTATCCACGGATAGATAGAGCTCGTTACCTTGGATAGAATCTGTCTAGAGCAGTGGTTCTCAACCTTTTTTGGCCCGTGCCCCCTTCACCATATTTTTAGGACGTCATTCCCCCCTCACCATATGTTTAGAACGTCATCCCCCCCCCCTTTTCGTATTCCCTCCCTAAAAATTTCCCCCTGCCCCTACACAGTATACGTAATAATTGAAGCTAAATTTAATAGCACATACTAAAACAAGTCTAGACGTCCACATAAAACGTGATTTGTGGGTCTACTTACTTTATAAAATGAATTTTAGAAGGGTTAGACGTACAGAACCGTAAAGTATGAAGGGAAAAACAAGATCAAGTAATCGGTTCTTGTATTAACGCAATCTTGAAATAATCTTCATTCCCCCCCTGGAAACCCCAAAATTCCCCCCTGGGGGGGGGGGGGGAATTCCCCACCGGTTGAGAACCACTGGTCTAGAGAGTGCAAACCTAACATAAGGGCACGCTGAAGTCGGACACGCTGAGCGGTACGGTACCTAACTGGGTATGCCGCACTTCCCTGGAAAGAGAAACAAATAAGTATTCGAGCGCAGACACTCTTCCGTGCCATGACACAAGACTGTCGAGAATGTTCTCTGGCTGTCTTCCTCAAATCCAATACAAAATATTCAACAATAAACTGATTTTATTGTTTATATAATTACATTCAAAGAAGCGACCCAGAAGAAAGCAGTACATACGTAGATCTCAATTAACGTATGTTGAAATCCAGTAAAGCCAAAGGAGTATTGCTTCTCTAATTGATATTTCTGTGAAACCTGCAATGGTGTAGTGGCTAGACTCTCCCCTGCTGACACGGTGGTCATGGGTTCGATTCTCCGCTGTGCTGCGCCAGTGATCTGTGTATCACTAACCTATGTATATAATCAGTGTCTCACCAAAGGTTCCATCAGCTCTCAAAATCGCTAAAGTGTATCCTCTCCTTAAATCTGGTTCATTGGACAATGGATTCCCGAACAATTATAGACCCATTTCTTTACTATCATCACTATCTAAACCACTAGAAAAACACATCCATATGGTAACATTGCAGTATTGAGATCGCAACAAGCTTATAGTTGACAGTCAATCAGGATTTCGACCAAAATATTCTTGCCATACGACCGTAACAAACATGATAGAAAATTGGCACCAGAATATAAATAACAACAATCTATGTGGAGCTGTGTTTATCGATTTCAGAAAAGCATTTGATATGATAGACCATGCCATTTTAATTTAAAAAACTAGAGACAATGTTGTGACGCTAAAAACATCTTTTCTGTCAAACAGAAAGCAAGTAGTATCATACAATAAATCTCTGTCCCACACCACTACCTTCAATACTGGAGTACCGCAAGGCTCTATTCTTGGCCCTCTATTATTCGCCATATATATTAACGATTTACCTTTGCTTCTTTCGTCGTCCTGCGATCTATTTGCAGACGACTGTACAGTGTATACAAACACTGAAAGCAGTAATTTGCTGGAGTCGTCTTTGCAACAAGAATTAAATAATGTAGTTAGGTGGAGCTATGTGAACCGTATGCAAATTAACATCACTAAAACAAAATCTATGTTATTAACAACCAGACAAAGACTTCAAACTCTAAATTCACACAGATCACTTCAACTTCACATAGATAACATGCCAGTAGAAAGTGTAATTGAGCACAAACCACACACACACACACGCGCGCGCGTGCACGCGCACACACACACACACAAGGGGCTTCTCATAAGTCTTTAGCCTGACCATGAAAGAGTAGGCGGAGAAAATTGAAATTTGGCACAATGCTTATTCCTTCTCAATGTAGTCACCACCTAAATTTATGCTAGTTTAGTTTAGTTTAGTTTAGTCGATGGATCAACATCACGGCACACGGGTGTAACCCATAAGTGCTCCAAGTGCTCCATAAATGCTCTGAATTTATGCATTTCTGCCATCTCTGCGTGACCTTGAAAAAGACTTTTAGAATAAAACAACCTATTTTTCGAACTAAACCAGTTATCACAAGCCAGTATGACATCTTCGTAACTGTCAAAACGATTTCCTTTCAGCTGTTTTTTTTTTTTTAAGATTTGGGAAAAGAAAAAAGTCTGATGGAGCCAAATCTAGAGAATATGGTGGGTGTGGAAGAATTTCAATATTCAAATCGTTGTCAGTTTGCAGCACAAGCCGTGCTTTATGGGAGGGCGCGTTGTCTTGAAGCAAAGGCAGAATTTTCGTACGCGCTATCCCTCGTTTTCTGGTCACAGCCTTCTTAATTTGATAAGGAGATCTGCATAGTATGTCAGCAGGCGCGGGACCCAGCGAGCACACACTTTTCTCATGTTCAATCTGTTGTGTAAAATTCTAAAAACAGTACTCGTACTCAGTTTTGCTGAGCCCGATGTCTCTGCAATTGTCATTTTCCTATCCTGGTCTATGATTTTCTTCACTTTTGAGGCATTTGCATCATTGCACTCTGAGGACGGTCGTCCTGATCTTGGCAGATTAGCAACTTGGGAACGGCCACACTTAAACTGCAAACACCAATTTTTTACAGATGCATACGAAGGACAGACTTCCATAATCACTGGCTCCATCTCCCTGTGTATTTCTGTGGGTGTTTTTCTCTGTAACGTCAAGAATTTTATCACAGTCCTAGCGTCCGATTTCTCCATTGTTCTGACAAACCGTTGGATGTGCAGATCTGGTCAATAGGGTGTGTTGTGCCATGCACCATATCGGGAAAACCAGTTGAGGAGGGAAATTCATAATTCATATGTCCATTAAAAATTGAATAATGTGCCAAATTTCAATTTTCTCCGCTTACTCCTTCATGGTCAGGCTAAAGACTTATGAGAAGCCCTATGTCATTACTATATCGAACAGAAACCTGGACAATGAACGAGCAGTTGGAAAGTCGAACTGAAGCTCTTTAGACGTGGATTCCCAGAAGAATAGGTCACATCTCACGAAAACAAAAACAATCAAATACAGATACCTAGAGGTTCTAAGGGAGCTTTGAGTGAAAACAAAAAAGGGTAAGCAGCAATACAACTAGGAGAATAACAGTCAAGAAATAGAGTCTGCAGGAGCGTAAAACAAGGGCTCAAGAAGAGAGTGTTGGAGATCCATAGCAGCCAACCTTTATTGTTAGGCGGCATATGATTGATTAACCCAGACCTGGCACTGAATGAGTTAAGGAAAGTCAGAAACGTGTAACCAACGAACGCAAATTAACAAGGTGCAGAATGAGTTATTATTTTACTTCAACAAGTTCGCACTACTGACGGCAACCAAATACTTACGAATCCTCTGGCATTATTAACTCTCTGTATGTTAATTTCCAGCAGAAGTCAAATTCCAAACGTCACCACGAACTGAGAAAGGGCAACCGCTGCAAACTCGGTCCTCACATTCGTTTAATCCGTCACGAAATATTTCTTAGAAGGCCAATAAAATAACATAACATTGTAAGGCAACAACATAATGTCCCTACACAGTCCTTGCATAGACATCAATAGCACATAACTATCCGAACGACGCCGGCTGCCTTTCACAAAAACGCCGATGTTGATTGGGATTAATAACCCGAGAACTGGCCAAACACGTTGGCCGCATGAATGTCGCGGGAGGCGATTGGTGAAGCGTGTGTCTTTTAACTATTTTCTGGTATTAGCTGATGTATGAGAGGGGAGAAAAATAATCATGAACAAACGGCTAACGGGAGTGAATGTGGAAGGTGCTTGGAAACTCTATGTTTAAAATCGAACATGGAAACAAAACCGCACCCAAACAACAGACTGGTTGCGAGGATATGGTGTAACCACAAACAGACCAGCGTTTATTGTCTTTCCCCTTCTCTGTTTCGATCAGCAGCCATGTTTATATGACTCGCGAGTGTGAGTGTGTGTGTGCGCGCGCGCGTGCGTGCGTCTGTGTGTGTGTGTTAAATTTATTTAATGAAGGAATACGAGCAAAATGTAGACAAACAAACGGACGGAAAGACAAATAGATAGTTAGTTAGTTGTATATCCTTTACAAGACGTCGCAGTCAACCCCAGCATGTTTGGTTATCAATGATTTTTTGGGTAAATTTATGTTCAGTAGTTTGCCATTGATTTCTGAACGACCGGCACTCATACTATTTTATAAAAACCAAAAACAGGGCAGTCTGCTGCCAAATCGCCCGCAGATCTGTTTCAAACGCGGTATGCGGGATTACGAACTGCGTCCGTAACCTCTTCGCCACGGAGATAGCTAGATAGACAATCATTTAAACAGACAGATAGACGAAGGACGATGCATAGATAAACGCTAGACCAACAGAGAAGTAGGTAGGCACGCAATTAGGTAGGTAGGTAGGTAGGTAGGTATGAATTTAGACAGGTAGGTAGGTGGGTAGGTACATAGATAGGTAAGTAGGTAGATCAATCGGTCGGTCGATAGACAAACAAACAGACAGACGGATGAATGGATGAATGGATAGATGCAAAACTATTATGAATCTTTATCCGTAACGTCCACATTGTTTCTCTTTCCTCTCGATTGTTCTAATCTTGTTCATACATTTGTTAGTTTTCTCTTCTCTCTTTGTTTTTCGCTGTTATCTCTTTATCGATGGCACATCAGCCATATGTGAGCCGCTCTAGCGCAGTGCCTAGTAACCCTTCATTCAGACCCAGTGGTCATGTGTTCAAATCACGATCTACATCCGGTGTGCTGACGCCGAGGTAGCGGGTTCAACCCCTTCATCGGACAGTTTGACTCAAATGGTGATTCTCGTCCTTGTCTTGGGGACTTAAATTACAAGTACCTCAGAAGTCGGAGTGGGATGCCTGATGGCGAGAGACTGGTTATAGGGAAAGCTAATCCACACGCACAATACAGTCCATCACTAATACAGATAATGTGTGTGTGGACTACGCTTGAGTTCAAAACCCCCCCCCCCCCCCCGAAAAAAAGGCTAACATTGGTACCAGAGTATGACCTGGATAGTAAAGACATCACATATAGAATGGTGATCAGTCTAATAAAAAATACAAGGCTAGGATCGCATACTCAACACGCCTCACGGTGTGTGTAGAACCTTGTACTGTAGACGCACTGACAACTAGCGCTTGAGCTTCCAAGTGTCGAATTACGATTCCTTCAGAAAGGTGATGTCACTTGGAGGCGATAGGTTCCAATTATGGTGTGATTACTATAGCTTTCAGCAGGGCCGTGCGTTGCTATGATACAGAGAGGCGGCCGCATCAGGCGGCACCGTAAGGGGGCTTCACAGGAGGTCGACATTTTAAAAGACAAAGAAAAAAAAAACATGTAAGGGGCTGCATTTCGAAGACTTTTATCATACTGAGAAAATCTACCGCACGGTACTGGCTTTCAGATGTTATACTATCTAGTGCGTCATCTAGTCTCTACTTCTTTCTTCTACGAATGTCAATCAATGCCTGCTGCAGATCAAATAGCAAAAACATTGGACCGGCAATGTATTACAGACATCCACACCTGGACAATGACAGGAAAGGAGAGATAAAACAACGGAAATGAGATTCCCGAGAAGAATACTCAATCTATCAAGAAGAGAGAAAGTAGAAATGATGAAATCAGGACTAAAGTGGAGTTAATAGCAGTACTAGATTTAATTAGAAAACAGCAAGTGAAATGGGTTCCGCCACATAACTAGGCTACAAGCTGACCGTATATCACAAGTAATCATGTACAGATCAAATGGAACCAGAAGAAGAGATCGATTATATAAACGAAAGACAGAAGAAATAACAGTCCTTGGGAATCTCGATATATAAAACCCATAAACGGGCACTCACCCGCTGTTTGCAGAGCAAACCGCTCACGGCGATCTCGGAATTTCTGTTACGAAGAACAAAATTGTATTGTTCGTTGTAAATACATTACTATATGACTGAATTC
Source organism: Cepaea nemoralis (assembly GCA_014155875.1). Lineage (NCBI taxonomy): Eukaryota > Metazoa > Mollusca > Gastropoda > Stylommatophora > Helicidae > Cepaea > Cepaea nemoralis. The sequence continues at coordinate 12,417 of JACEFZ010001841.1, forward strand.
TTATAAGAGGAATTTCTGATAAGAAGAACTATTTCTTGGGTCCTAGGTGAGTTCACCTTATCAGGTCTGCGTTGTACTTCACCTCTAAACTAACAGATACAAGAGGAACAAGGTATGATAACGATGATGATTACTGAAAAATGACATATGACTGGTTGGTTCCAATATGTTATTAAAAATTGGGATTGAAGAAACCGAACTCAGTGAGATTAAGCTTCAGAATTAAGGTATGTGGGGTCTTCAAACGAAAACCTTTAATGCGTTCCCCCCCCCCCCCCCTCTTGTGAATATATTCTGAACAAGTAAAGAACAAATGACCATTTTTCAATGTAGTCACAACTGCCTTCAATGCAAGTCCTCCAGCGCCGATGAAGTGCTTGGACTCCTGTAGAAAAAAAAAAAATATCTTGGTCGCGTGTGTAACCACTCTGGGGTCATTACTCAGTGTGCCTGACAGAAGTCTCGCCATTTTAAAATTTCCTACTGCACTCATACACTTGCTGGACTTACAGGCATGCATAGCATTCGATTCGTCGATGCATTTCTATGGGTGTCACCCTTTCACTGATTTACAAAAAAAAAAAAGAAAAGGATAACAGAAGGCTGCTCCGCTTTAGTTCATTTCGAAAAATTAGCGGCCATCTTTAACTGCCCTTATGACGCCACCGTGGTCGTCTGCATCGTGATATCACGTGGTTAGAACCCTTACCAACAACGTTGACAGGTTACAAGACAATGGTATGGCTGTTGTAATTTCTATCGCATTTTTAAGGTTTTCATTTAAAGCCCTCTCGTAGTTTGGCATATAAAAAGATAGCTCCTTGTTATAGAATGTGCGGAGTGGACAGGGAAGAGGCAGCGTGCAAGAAGACAAAGTTACAGCTGGGTGGGCAAAAGCTAGAAATGGCCTGGAAGAAGGCTGTGTGAGTGTGCCATGAAGTCACATGACATAGGGTGCTAGAAACTTATTACCGCCGACCTACTATGCAGAAATGACACATGATGATGATTTCATTATAAGTTAGTTAGTTATTTAGTTGGTTAGTTAGTTAATGAATTAATTTAGTTGGTTGGTCATTAGTTAATTTAGTTAGTTAGTTAGTTAGTTAACTAGTTTAGTTAGCTAATTAATTTAGTTAGTTAGTTAATTTACTTAGCTGGCTGGTTAGTTAAGTCGTCAGACAATCCTCATCATCATGTGCCATCCTGGTAAGCGTGGGCGTTCATGTTTCGCCATCTCACTCACCAGAATCTTGGATCAGCTTAGTGTTCGTCTCGACCATACATCGTGGCCAAGACATCCATGTATTTATTTCTCTGTCTTCCCCTTGTTCTCTTCCCCTCGATCTTGCCAGTTGTCACCAAGTTCTCCAATTTATTTCTTCTCATAACGTGAGATTAAATTATGTTTTGCGATATCATCGAAAATCAGACTATCCTCACATCGAATCATTCGGTCCATGTGCTCGGATCCCCTCCTGTTATCTCCCTCAGCTTGTAGCGGCTGACGATACTCGTTCTGTGTTGATTGACTATTCTTCTTTGATCTCCCATTTAACGCTTGTGTTGGTCTGGCTTCACCACTTACGACTAATTGCTTTTGCAGCCTGGTCAAGTTTGCATTTTCACTGTCAGCGCTTATTATATGTAGAATTGAGTTGAGCTGAGCTAAGAAACGATATAACTTCACTTAGGACATTCCCACATGCGTTCCGTCCCCTCGTTCAACAGCCAGAGAAGAGTCGTGCTACTATTAGTTTCAAATGCCATCTCATCGACAGTTCTCCTGGTCTTCTCTCTCACTTTTGAGATTCGTCCAGAAGGCCTGCCGATCCCCCGCCATATCATTTTCTCCACATATGGGTGTTCAACCTGTTCCACGGCTTTCTCCACATGGTCCTTCAAGCGCCTGACCAACTCTCCCTTGCTCATAGGTAATCTACCACCGAGAGTTGCATTCCCTGCCAGCCTATCATCCTGTTCATTCCTCCGCACTCCCGCATGACCAGGGCAGAAAATCCATAAATTCTCACAATGTGTGTCCTCTTAAGCGAGGCAAGCCATTCTACACAAACATTCCTTTCTCCACCTTACTAAGCATACTCAGTGAGTCAGTAATGAATACAAAGTGTGTTTTGTGTAATATAAACAATTATCAACTGCTTGGTAACACTTAAAGCATATGGAATTGTATAAGACATGCATGATTGGCAGTCATATAAATTTACTGATTTCCTATCCTTATCCATTAAATTTGGCTGTTTGTGATTTTTTGGCATTTTACGTTCAGTTGTTTGCCATTGCTTCTTGAACGACCGGCACTCATACTATTGCATGAAAACCAATACAAGTCGGTCTGCTGTCAAATCGCCCGGAGCGGTTTTTCAAACGCGGTATGCGGGATTACAAATTGCGTCCTAACCCCACAAGAGCAGATAAATGGAAGTAAATGTATTGCTTGTCCTCGTACCATTGTTGAATGAGAGGTTCAATCGTCCATTGGGTGAGAGGTTGAGTCTTCGTTGTCATGGTAACCTGTACTATAAATATAAGAAGTTGTGTAGGTATTTAACCAACTGTTGAGTTCTGAAACTTGAAATAAAATAAATAAAAACAGACGACCATCTCTTCTAATCAGACGCCACAGTTTATTTACTTACCAGATGTTGGGGTGGTGGTGATTTTGTTCTGTTTTATCGTCTTATATTGTGCACATGCATACATTTTTCTGGCCATGCTATTTGCTGCATAACCATTACATTTTCTCAACGGAAACTTCCGGATTATAGCTTCTTCATCTTCAAAATGTAACGTCCCTCCCCTCGTGGATGATCTTGCTCATCGTCATGTTCACTGCCAACTGGCGTTGGCTTGCATGTCTCTCCACAGATATTGGCATTGGTCATTTGTGTTCATATTCTCTATGCGACCGTCTCAGTCCACCCAGCATTATTTCTTTCGGTCTGTTCCCGTCTATTCTGCCATTGATTTTTCCAGTGGTCATGATGTTTTCCGATGCCTCTCTTTTCATCGTACGACCAAAGACATTTTTGTCTCATATACTATACAATATGACGCTCTACTTTCATTAGCCTCATCCAAACAATCGTTGTTAGTTACTCTGACAGTCCAAGGTACTTTTAACATTATTCTCAGGAACGACATCTCCGTTGCTCTTCCTGTTTATTCATTCGACTTCTGTGATTCATTGCGATAGAGAACAGACATTTCATTCTTTCTGATATTCAGTTAAAGTAATTTATTGCACTATACTCTTCATGTTCTGAAATGCAGCTTTCGCTTGCCTTATTCGGCTCTTACTTTATTATGCATATTCATCTGATGTTGCGATTTCCCCTAGGTATTTACATTTATCAGCTTGATTATGCATTTTCCTTTCTATTGCTATATCACATGTTGGTGTTATCAAATAATTGAACACTGAATAATTGATCCCTCACAGTGAGATCTGTGTTTTTCAGTCAACGCGGCGTTCTAGTATGTCCCGCCTCAATGCTGTAAAACAGTGGTTCTCAACCTTTTTTGGTCCGTGCCCCCCTTCACCATATTTTCAGAACGTCATTCCCCCCCCCCCCCTTTCCTAATCAAAAATTTGGCCCGTGCCCCCTTCACCGTATTTTCAGAACGTCATTCCCCCCTTTCATATTTCCTATCTAAAAATCGCCCCCCACCCCTACACAGTATACGCAAAAATGGAAGGTAAATTTAATAGCATATACTAAAACAAGTCTAGACATCCACATAAAACATGATTTGTGGGTCTACTTACTTTATAAAATGAATTTTAGAAGGATGAGACGTACATAATTGTAAAGTAAGAAGGGAAAAACAATATCAAGTAATCGGTTCTTGTATTAACGCGATCTTGAAATGGTCTTCATCCCCCCCCCTGAAACCCTAAAATCCCCCCCCCCCCCCCTGGGAGGGGGGGGGGAGGGACTTCCCCACCGGTTGAGAACCACTGCTGTAAAATATACCCTCGCCTCGTGCCAGTAATTGTGGCCTATCCCTTACATGGGTGTTAGCTGAACTCTGGATCCGACATCCTCGTAGCAAGGCTCCTCTTGCAAGATTAGCTAAACCGCTAAACACGCTAATTGTCTACGTCAGGATTGAACGTTCTCGGTCAGTACGAAAATGCTTACGTCATTCACGTTGAATAAATTATGAACAGACATGACATGATAGGTATCTGAAAATAAGGTAGTTTGCTTTTCTTCTTGGCAGTGACCATACTGGTCAGTGACCGTAGCCATTGCCTCTATAAAGAGATCCTCTGCCTACCATGGTGAAACGTACCCCACCTTGCCTAGGAGTTTCCCATAGGTTAGCGTAGGGAAGGGGGCATCTTACTTCGCATTTGACAGGCGATATACCTACCCCGCCATCTAAAAGAGAACAGGTACTCGCATGAGACGAAGAAAGTCTACATTCTTTGGGCATGTGGTCACAACGGGAAAGCTGAAGGGGAAGAGAAACATTAGGAGGCCAATAGAGAAGATGCTGGGCAGTTTAATATCATGGCAAGGCGGAACATCTGTATAAGAAATTATTGGCAGCACATGAGACAGAAGGCTATAAACGGACATTCGACGCTGATGTTTCTCCATGCCACCATTTCCAAGTTGCCCTGTAATGTCTTTCTATAACTTTTCTTGTGTTTTAAACGTCCCAACTTTGTCACGATATTTTTCAGTCTACACCTTCTCAAGGCATACTAAAAACATGTGAGCTATCTATCTCTGATGTGAAAAACCAGTTCTCTTTCTGAGTTGGTTTTCATAAAGATGTTTTGTGACCTTCTTTATCCGTTCACTGTGTTCTTAGCGGTGTTATATAGAATTATATCTCAGTAGCCTTTACGTGATTTGATAACAACCTGTCGATTAATTATGATTCACTTCCATATACTGTATCAGATTTGCTGTATATAACTCTTTACAACTCTCTTTCTAGCTTTCAATTACAAAGATATGTAGCATAATGTACAAAGCTTTAACATTTTGGAACGCTTGATTGGATTGAAAAGTATTACATTTGAATTTGTTGGGCGGTTATGTTTCGCAATCTCACAGGATCACCGCAGTTGTGGATCAACTCTGAGGTCTGGTTTCGATTGTGCCAAGTTGAACAGCCATCTAAATATTTACCTCTGTCTCCACCTTGTTCTTTCCTCTTTCATTCTTGCCAGTTGTCACTGTTTTCTAGTTTATATCTTCTCATAACGTGCTCAGTCTAATTTCTCTATCAGTTTACGATTTCCATGTGTTTCTTGTAGGATTTGCTCGTTGGTTCTTCTGTCTTCCATGGTATTCTTTGCAATTTTCTCGTAAACTACATTTCCGCTGCCATTAGATGTTATTTCAGCTTGTCTGCTAATTGTCCACGTATCACATCCATATAAAAATACAGGTTCTATGTGGCACTTACCACTCTTTTTCTCTTCGCAAATTACATCTTTTTATTGGTCAGTATGTTTTCCATCTTGCAAAAGGTAACCTTTGCATAGCGATTCTTGTTCTAATCTCTTCAAGGCACCTCCCATTAGATATTATCACTTATGAGATAATTGTACCGACTCACCGGTATATTATATTGCGATATTTCTTTCTTCTTAGAGACGACCGTATGTTTTCTCAAAATGTACTTCTAACCATAGTTATTTACTGTGTACAATAACCTCATCTACTAAATGTTGCAATCCCGTTCGTTGTCTGCATTCAATAATTATCATCTTTTTTTTATAGCACGTTGCAGTCAACATCAGCATTTTTCAGCTGCTGTTGATGTACTAGACAAGACTATGTTCAGTAGTTCGCCACTGCTTTCTGAGCGACCGGCTCACATACCCCTAAGTTACCAACGCGGCGAGAACCGCTACCGATTCTCGCGCAGGTTACGTTACTCACAAGAATATACGGGATTACGGAGAAAGACGTTAACGACTAGGCCAGGGAGCCCGGCTTATCATCTGCATATCTTGTATTTTTGATGTTGTGTCCCTCAGTGGTGACCCCTCTCGTATCCAACGGCTATTCTGAATGTGACAAACCATTTCAGGTCATTAACTTTTAGGGATGTATACACATACAAAAAATACTTATTTCTGAAAACTTATTTTCTAGGATGGAATTTAGAAAATGAAACAAACAAAAAAAAGAAGAAAGAAAATTTGGGCTCGTCCGGGATTTGAACCCGGGACCTCTCGCACCCTAAGCGAGAATCATACCCCTAGACCAACGAGCCGACGGTATAGATTTTCCAGTACAGAATATGAATAAAACCTTCAGATAGGTTCACTTCACAGTTTGAGAGAATGTAAGAATTGACTGATACTCAGAAGACAATTTACAGAATATTATCAGTAATTAATTATGACTTACTCCGTATATTATATCAATGGCCTAATAATTTAAAATAAAAGTAACAGTAATAGTAATATATACGGACAAAACATAACATACGGCATACATGATACATGCCAACCAAAGAAAGAAATCATAAATCACAATGTAATCGTGAAGAATTTGAACATGCGACTGTAAATGACTAAATATCGAATTATAATTATAATCTAATCTTGGATTCTTGACTCGATAATCAACGGTAATGGAATGGGGACTTGAAAAGAAGTCAGACGCTTGCTGATTGCAAGCCATAGTTAAAGTTTGGCTAAGACCACAAAATGTTGTCTCTGTTCTTATCAATAAACCAATAAATAATAGTATAGTATAGTTAGTAATAGTAGTATAGTTAGTAATAGTAATAGTGATAGTAGTATAGTTAAGTAAAGTATAGTATTCACGCACGGTCTAGCCTAGGCCACCAGCAGGGGCGGTCATACCAACGACACACAGTGGGACTTGAAACTTGATATGGGGCGGCTCTTGGCCCTGGGGAACCTTGAGAAATTAAAAAGAAAAGCACGTTATTAAAATATAATTTTTGAGAGCGCATTTTTCCTGTTGCAGCAAATTGATGTGAGTCTTGGACCATTTCGCACTTTCCCATGAGAATATAAAGGGGCCGAAACATTCGGGGGCGGGTAAAGACTCCTGTCACTACCATTCATGAATATTGCCGGCTCCCTGGCCTGGGCGTTAACGTCTTTCTCCGTAATCCCGTATATCCACGTAAGGAACGTAACCTGGGAGAGAATCGGTGGCAGTTCTCGCCGCGTTGGTAACTTACGGGGTATGTGAGCCGGTCGCTCAGAAAGCAATGGCAAACTACTGAGCGTAATCTTGCCAAGAAATCAACAATCAGCTGAAAGATGCTGATGTTGACAGCGATGTCCTGTAAAGGATATCCATGCATTATGTGCCATGCCGGAAAGCGTGGGCGGTCATGACATGCAATTTCATTCGATAACCAGAGTCGTGGATCAGCTCAGCGTTTTTGTCTCGACCATGCCATGTGGCCAAACCATCCAGGTATTTACTTCTCGGTCTTCCCCTTGGTCTGCTCCCTTCGATCTTGCCAGTTGTCATTGTCGTCAAGTTCTCCAATTCATTTCTTCTCATAACATGCCAAGCAAATTTTTACTGTATACGTCTAATTTCCCTAATCAATTTACGATTTTCATTTGTTTCCTGTAGTTGTAGTACTTGGTCATTGGTTTTTCTGTCTGTCCATGGTATTCTTTGCATTCTCCGCAGAAACCACATTTCAACAGCCATCAGATGTTTTTCAACTTGACTGCACATTGTCCAAGTTTCACATCCATACAAAAGAACAGGCTCTATGTAGCACCTCAACACTTTTTCTCGTTTCCATTGACATCTTTTTATTGGTCAGTAAGTTAATGTGTATAATAATGTCTCATCTAGGTGCCATTCTAGCAGACATTTTTATTGCGCACTTGGCAGATAAAAGAGCTGTTGCTGCATATATTTTACAGGACGTAGCAGTCAACTGCAGCATTTTTTGGCTGTTCATGATTCCTGGGCAAGTTTACGTTCAGTAACTGCGTCCGTAACTCCATCGCCACAGATCCAGCAAGATAAAAGAGTGTCGTATATAAAAGACCTGGTTCACATCAGCCAGTATGTGGAATATAAACTATACTATACTAATCAATGCCTGCCGGTCTCCCTGGTGAAGGTGTTAAGAATGCTGTTCGTAATCCTGTATACCCATGTACGAAACACACCTGCAGTCATTCAGAAAGCAATGGCAAACTACTGAACGTAAAACTTGCCAAGACATCAACAGCAGCTGAGAAACGCTGGTGTTGACTACAATGTCCTGTAAATAGGATATGCAAATAAAATTTAAAAAAATAACAATGCCTAGAACAGACAGCAGGCAGAATCAGTTCATGCCTCCATGAATCAAGGAATTTGTCTTTGTCCATGGATTACCAACATAATGACACTTTATCACTACCTAGACATTTTAATCAAACGTTGAGAGAATGGCACCATCCAAAGAACAGTCTACCAAAGAGGAACATGCTCGGGCTAATGCCTTAACTTCAACAAATTTGCACTGGTCCAGTATAAACACATGCTGGCGTGGACCCTGTTCAATCGAGCTAGAAAGATGTGTTCGAAGCCCACATTAGCAGCAGAATTAGACACTTAACCAGACCTTACAATCTAATGGAATTGATACCCAACCAGTTTCATAAGGCATCACTGCCAGCCACCAAAACTAACTGCAACAGATATACTGGTTCCCAGACTTCAAGTGTTTCTTCCGCTAACACGTAGCAGTGATGATGTAATGAAACGTATACCCGGTCGACTTAAACCAGCAGTAAACAACAATTCTTTGCTGCTGAACCAATCATTGGATATAAAACCACCCCAATACCTGCTACATCTGAGAAAGAACCATTGCCACCGTACACTAAATCAAATTGTATTTATCAATTCCAGTTTGAGTGCCAAGCGACTGACAGGTAGAATGGAATGACAATTAGCAAATCGAGTAACTAAACACATACCAGAATGGGAGGTAAAAATAGTTAACTGATTAAATGCCATGGGATGATCAATCCCCTGAGCAACTTCCCACATCTGCCATGGGCGTATATACAGTAGTTTTCCCTAAGCAACCCTCTTTAGTTTGAAATATAATTCAACATGTCTGCTACCATATTAACAACTTTAAAGTCAGAACTGTGACACCCCAACATCCATTTTTGTTAGGATTATGAATATGACAACCACAGACATTAACATTGTTTTTACACAAGCATGTAAAGCATCATGGGAACAGCCAGAATCAGTTATCTAAATGTTTTGAAAGAGTCCAATACTCAAAAGACACTCATTGTGACATAAGAAGGAAGCAGCTCTCTGTGTTAACCACACCATGAAGACAGAACATTTGGAACATATTGTGACAACTGGTAAGATTAATGAAAGAAACAGAAAGAAGAAGACAGTGAGGATACATTCTGAACAGCCTTGAGCCATGTCATAGAAAGATATGAGCACATGAACTGATACATGATGCAAAAAACAGAAACTCAGGACGGATCTGATTTCTCACTACAAATCGCAAGGCACTTGATGATGAGGATATAAATAATCAATTTTGAACTTGGGAACAGTAAATTAATTTATAATAATGAAATAAGAAAGAGCAGAAAAAAGTGAAGGTGGACAAAATACACACAGATATAATAATATTCCGATAAACATGGAATAACGCAAGGACAACATAAAAGATAGGTCTCAATTTCACAACAGGGGAAAGACACCCAGAGTCATGACCCGGGCGGATTCACCCACAGAGAGTGTCAAGAAGATAAAAGGGGAAAAGGGGGGGGGGGGGGTCTACATCTGATGATCAAAATCCTCCTGTCACGCTTGCTCCATGGCAGAGTTTTTATCACTAATGAAGACTAGAGGAAGATCATGAGGAACACAACAATGATACTTATGTCTATCAAGAAAATATCTTCATCTTCTTCTCCTCTGACCTTTACACATCAATATGAATAGAAAGCAGCAGTCAATTTGAGCTTACCGATATCTTCACGGAGTATATCTTTTAAAAAAAAGTGGATGTAAGATAAAATAGTTTTTTTTCTGTTCTGCATATGTTACTGTATAATTTCTGCAAGAAATGATTAGCTGTCATTTGATTTGTCCCACAATTACATTCATTGGTATCTTCTATATTTAGTCTGTTAAACATGTGTTAGTTCAGTCTGTTGTGTCCTGTACGGAGTCTTGACGATTGTTACTCGTTCTCTTTGGTTGAGTTGGTAACATACATCATCTTTCTGGTGGCCTGGAAGCTCTAATTCCCATTTGGTTCTATAATTGCAACTTATAAATTTTGTGGCCTCACCACAGTTTATGCCTATATCAATGGTTAAATCAACAACATGGAAAGTGGTAATGGTCAGTTTTACAATAACAGAATCACAAGTGACAGGAAGAATGTTACAGAAAGCCAAGATACTATCAGCAAACAAAACAAAAAAGACAGTTACAGCTACATTCACTCGTAAGGGAAGCAAAGAATAGTGAAACTGTAACGTATCATGCAAGCATGAGAGGGGACAAAGGGGGGTTATCATGAGACTGGCTACCTGTAGACAACTGCAACTGCAAAACCCAGCCAACCATGAGCAAGTCTACAAAGGGCTTAGTGTGAGTTGGTTGATGGACACTGCTTCATTGAGAGATCAATGGCAGCAGTAGAGAAGAAAAACACTGTCATCTTTTTAGAAAATAAACAAATTCAATGTAGCTGCATTAGTGTCTTTTTGTTGCTACGAATGCTTTCTAGTTACATTTGTGGGGGTATAGGATGACAGGCATTGGTAGTACCTTTGGTAAAGATTGACCATTTTCAGGGTCCAATCCCCACAGGTCCAAGCCTGACATCCAACTCACACCTTTGGCTCCTAGAAGTTGTCAGTATGCGCCATCGCCCCCCCTCCCCCCTCCCCCCAGAAGACTTGCTGTGACAGGCCGGCAAAACCAGGTGAGGGTGACCAATTCGGCGTCAAACCAATCGGTGAACCAGGGTATGTCTACCCAGCATGTGAAGACAGGATTCAGTAGACTGCGCGGAAGAAATCATTGATTTAACAGGCAAAGTAGCGTTTACCTGCAAAGCATTGTGAAACGTAATGAGCACGGCAAGGCATGTAGAGCATCCTGGTCATCCACTGCATCTGTAATCATCTCCAGTCTTGACTTGTCTTGCCACTGGATTCGGATGGACTCAGGCGAGAGAGTGTGGTCGACGAATTGCGCAACTCTTCCTCACTTTAATCTAATTCATCGCGCAAGTCATTATTCATCTATGCAAGGATGTAGTCACCTGTGAAGCAAACAGGACTGCAAGAGCTGTGGAAAAAAATAGCTGGACAAAAAAAACCACCACAGGAGATCCTCCTCCTGGAACGTCAAGCATTCTTAACCCACATTGTCAAAGAAAATTTTGAGCCAAAATAGGCCTTATCAGCTATCTTAGAACTCACGGTTCCAAACTTTCAACCCCACTGGATGAAATGAATGGTCATCATTATTCTTGATGGACAATACCAGTTACATTGTATGTTGTGTCATTTGTGATTATCTTCTTGTAAAGCTGACCTTTTCCACTGTATGTCCTTATTGATTTAATTACTGTATTTTTACAGCTTTTCCACAGTCCAATCCATTTGATCTTACTCAATAATTAGGAGAGACTGAATTAGATTGCCAAATCTGATGCGGGCACAAAGATTCTAAAAGACATTACAACAGACAGACAAACAAACAAGCATTATTTACCAATAAATACGCAATAACAAAATGATTCTATACATCTGTTAAAAATTATTACCTGAGAAATTGACAGCAGTTTGTAAATAAACAATTAAAAATGTATAGTCACAAGATATAACACATTCATCAACTTGAATGTTAGTTATAGTGGTACTGGACATGAAGTAAATTAAGAAAAATCGAAAGTGGAATTAATTAGCTTTACAATAACACAATAACACTTGAACGAATCAATGTTGTGGCTAAGAAGCCTTGGTTAGTACACACACACAAAACAAGACACTGATACAACTTCATTTTTAAAAATCACTCAAGAGAAATTAGATTTTGTGGCTTATGATTTAGTGTGATTTTCAAATGACTCCAGAACTTTAGATAAATTACTTTCTTATAAAGTATGCTTAATGTAGCTGTATAGTGTATTTTTGTTTGTGTGTGCTGATGAAGGCTTTTTAGCCACAACATTCATCCTATCACTTCTGATTGTGTTCTTGAAAAGCTGAACAATTCCAGTTTACATTTTAGTTGAAGACTGTTACTCGCTCTCTTCTGTGGAGTTGGTATGGTAATATGTTTCAGCTCTCTGGTGGCCTGGATGCTTTGATTCCCACTTGGTTCTGTAACTGCTTTTTATCAGTGTATGTCTACCATATGCATATATTTTAATCAAACTAACATTAATACATCTTTTTACCACGTATATTCTCATCTAACTAACATTAATACATCTAATTACCATTTACATTTTCATTAAACTAACATTAATACATCTAATTACCATATATATTTTCATTGAACTACATTAATACGTCCACTTAGCATATATACTTTCATTGAACTAACATTAATATGTCCACTTACCATATATACTCTCATTGAACTAACATATACTCTGAAAATGTTAATCATCACCCTGACCATGTTAATCATCACCCTGACCATGTTAATCATCACCCTGACCATGTTAATCATCACCCTGACCATGTTGATCATCACCCTGACCATGTTAATCATCACCCTGACCATGTTGATCATCACCCTGACCATGTTAATCATCACTCTGACCATGTTAATCATCACTCTGACCATGTTAATCATCACTCTGACCATGTTAATCATCACTCTGACCGTGTTAATCATCACCCTGACCGTGTTAATCATCACTCTGACCGCGTTAATCATCACTGACCATGTTAATCATCACTCTGACCATGTTAATCATCACTCTGACCATGTTAATCATCACCCTGACCGTGTTAATCATCACTCTGACCATGTTAATCATCACTCTGACCGTGTTAATCATCACACTGACCATGTTAATAATCACTCTGACCATGTTAATCATCACTCTGACCATGTTAATCATCACTCTGACCGTGTTAATCATCACTCTGACCATGTTAATCATCACTTTAACCATGTTAATCATCACTCTGACCGTGTTAATCATCACGGTGACTTAGAAAGGATATAATGGAAAACATGCTTCCTGGAAGAGGAGGCTGTGGTCAACTGACACGAAGGAGGACAAAGGACTTTAAAAACACTCTGGGCATGAAAATGCAGGGGAACCTGGAAAAAGATCAAGAATCTGTTAACCCATGATCAGAGCAACATAGGACCTGTTACATGAAGAAAATACCAAATATAGTCTCATCAACAGAAAACTAAGGACTGAGATCTGTGGAGGTATAAGGGTGTCTATGCCATTTGACAGGGCACATAATGAACATACCATATATGTATAATATATATATTATCATTAAACTAGCATCTTATCATCATCATCTCATCTTGAACCTTGCGGTGTCAAAGTTTAGCATAAACAGCGGGAGAGTGCCCGTTTATGGGCTTCATGTATCAAGATTCGCATGGACTCTGCTACTCCCCCTGTCCATCGCATACGCAGCCGTCCTCTTCTTCTGCTTCCTTTGGTCTGTACATTTTTGCTTGTTTTGGTATACTGTTATCTAGTTACATGGCCAAACTAGCATCAACAGATCTTCATACCATATATATTTTGATCAAACTAATATTAATACATTTATATACCGTATATATTCTCTGCAAATTAACGTTAATACATCTATATACCATATATATTCTCATCAAACTAACGTTAATACATCCATATACCATATATATTCTCAGCAAACTAATATTAATACATATATTTACCAAAAACAATTGCATGTAACCAACATTACTAACATATACAAAACAGCATTGAGTACCTGTGGATGTTTCATGTATGAAACGCCACATTTTAATAACACAAAGAACATATACGTGAAGTCTATAAAAACTTGAGCTTATTGGCATGTTAAAATACAGAAACAAATAACAGATAATAAAGTCTGGTTAAAGTGTCCTTGATATTTGCACTTAAACTTCTTCTTCTTCTTCTTTCGTCGCTTGTACTTAAACTTCTTTCATTAGTTTAGTCTTTTCTCTCATCGCTGGCATATAAAGCAACTTAAAAGCTTTGGTTTATTTTGGCCAATCTGTATGTAAATATATATATGTGAGCCATGGTAGTGTAGCGGCTAGACACTCGCCTGTCATACCGCTGTTATTGAGCTCGATCTTCATCATGGCGATTTCTAAATTTTAAAACTGACCTAAGCTCCCAAGTCGACCCAGCCTAAAATAGGTACCAGGAAATGTCTTGGGGAGTGAAGGTGGTTCTAAAAGACCAGAGGATAGACTTCATTGCATCGGGTTTTATCCCATATGAATCAGTATCTTTCCACAGGGCGTCCTGCCGAAAGCGTCGCACAAAGCACAAACTCAGCATCTCCAGGAGTCTCCAAGAAAATTGCACTCGTGAACCGAACAACATGGCCCGAAATAGAACCAACAACTTTCGGAGCACGAGGCAGGAAGTGAAACCACCTCGCCACAGATACTCCCTGGGGGAGGCAGGGGGAAGTAAAGGTGGTCAGCATGATATCGACCACGTCACCCACTGAGTGCTGTTTGATCTATTAACTTATGGGTCTAGCTCTATACGCCCAATGCACCTTAGGCATGCAAAAGACACCTTTACTTTACTTACATATATATATAGATGGCATTTATTATATATATATATATATATATATATATATATATATATATATATATATATATATATATATATATATATATATATATATATATATATATTGTATAATACAATACAATATAGATTGTAATTTACTATATTGTAAATGTAATTCAATGATGCCATTTCATTACAACTATGGGCTGTGTCCATCCAGCAAGATGCCTCCAAGTAACATACTTGCTACACCTTTCTGATGTGGCATTCTATTTTCCATTTTAGTCACTTGTCCCACATTTCTATTCCATCATTTATTATATCATGAATACTTACATCTACACCTTCCCGTTATGGTATTAATGTACCAGGCTTCACTAAACTGATGAACTACAGATCCCGAGCAGGTTTATTAAAGGCGGAAGTAGTGTTTTGTTTCTGAATCAGTTCTGGATTCATTATGTATTTCTGTTGTCTTCTGGTATATTATTGGGTTTTTATTAATAGTATTTGTGTTGAGCCTGACAAAGTATCAACATAACCAAAATAATGGCCATGTGTTGGCATAATTTAACTGTTTTATTGTTGTTTCTCTATGGTGTTTATATATGTTTCCTTTACTCTATAAGCAGATATGAAGTTTCTGAGCTTGGAGAAGGGAGGATGGGCACTGCAATAAAGTCCCTGTGGAACTGGTACTTTAAGTGCAGTTTTTCCAGAGACCCCACAATGCCATTACTGGAGCTACAAAGTCTGTGCTTTGTGCAATGTTCTTGGCAGGCAGCTTGCCATACTACAGATAGATAGATAGATAGATAGATAGATAAATAGATGGGGTAAAACTCAGCGCAATTAAATTGATCCTGTCACCTATAACCCTTTTAACAAAGCAGTGATTTGTATTCCCATCTTCTCCAGTTAGAGGTGGGCATCATACCCTTAAGCCACTCTGCCTCCTGCTTCACACCATGGCCATGAGACACATAATAATATAAACAATAAGTAAATAATATATAACTAGTAAATGACCTTCAAAGCTATTTTAGCCTTGAAAATGTATTTTAGCATCTTTAACTTCTGGACTGTCTTCGAATCTTCTGCCACCCTCTTATGTTTGGGAACACATGGGAACTGTTTATCTACACAATAAATTCTTCAAAAATAATATACAATACCTCTAAAACAACCACATATCCATTCTAACCAAATTCATATGTGGAGATTCAATTAGAAATTCAGACTTAAAATATTGGATCTGGGAATAGGTGCAACCTGTGTTCAATAACAGCAGCTTCAGAAAACATCTGATTACAAAAGGATACTTATTGTGTTATTAGATATATGTAAGACAATTCAGACCTTTCCGGTCACAATGAAATAAAGTAAATGAAAATAAAGTTCAAAATGGACACATGTGGCATAGACACTTCTCTTGTACAAGGTCTCATGTTGTTATTTAGACTACGAATCTGCCATCTTGACCAGACTGCAAGAACATAAAGTGAAGTCAGACTATGCAGGAGTCCAAAGAAGCAAAGCCAACCAACATTAAACTGGTGTTGTGGACCGCTACATGCTGAGGGAGGTACTGAGGGGATCAAAACACCTGTGAACTGAATGGTTCAATGTGCAGTGAGGATAATCTGATAACTAGCTAACATTAGATATACTGGAATGTGAGGCAATAAGAAAAATGATCTGTTGGTTTCAAGAGCACCAGTGGTTGGCATGCTCACAATGGACAAGGGAGATATTTTGAAGAGTTCGCATGAATGTATCGTACTACTGCACTAGTAAGTCATGCTAACAAGTTCAAAGAGGTGTGGCCATACAAGAACACTATGCAGGAAGCCAAAGAAAATTAATAAACCAACACAGAACAGGTGTCGTGAGCTGCTACATGCTGCAAGATTTACTGAGGAGTGGATCCAAGCACTTATGGACTGAATGGTTCAATGTGCAATGAGGATGATCTGTCGACTAACTAACAAAATTGTCCTTCAAATCATCATGAAGATGAACACAGGATACTGCAGACACCTTGGGCATAAAAATGCATGAGACAGAAGAATAGGAAAAGAACTGAGAACCTGTTCATATGACCGTGATGAGAACACATCCTGCCAAGGTCCTATCACATCATGATGATCTAGGAATGGCTGCTGACTAAAGACACACTAACAGATGAAACAACACAGTTAAGGGTGCTGAGTTTGGGATTTCAGTGTGGTCCCAGTTAAAAGGTCATATATGGAGACTAAACCAATGTGTTTACATTCAATGTGTTCCTGCAAGCATCAGCATCTAGACTTCATGACATTTGCTGATGGAATCGAAGCATTCATAGGTTTGTCTGAAATGCTATGATGTAAATTCTTACACCCAAGAACAAAATGCTAACAATGTTTCAAGGAAGTTCTGATCTTCTTAATAGGTGGAGGTGCACAGGCACACTCATGCATCAAAACATAAGAATCATCATTGTACACAGTTGTGACTTATTCATCAAATGGAAGCCAGCTTTCTCCATTGATATTTACTTTACTTTATCATAACAGAATAGGCCATAATTTTCCTACACACAGCTTCAGACGACATCAAATCTTCAAGCAGATTCTTGCAGCAGTTTGTATGAGAACAAACTGCCTGACTGTAGAACAATCTGCGCACCAGTTTTCCTTCGTTTGTTTGAAGGTGGACTAGTATAGTCACCTTCTGCTTCAGCCTGGCCATATCCCCCGCCACCTGGTGTCTCCATGTGGTAAACATCCTGTCAATAAATTGTTAATATGTCACTGAGAATAATTACAATGTTGTTATAGGAAAATGTAAACTTCCTGAAAGAAAAGCACACAATAAAATAATATACAATATACTGACTGCTGGTGAGTAACAGGAGTGTTAAAACAGTATTCTGAATTATTTCTTCTTCCTTCGTTCGCTTGAAATTTGTCTATAACTGCAATGTTGTCTCTTGTATGAATTTAACTGTCTTTTTTAGTTCACTCAAAGTCCATAGATTTTATCTGCCACTGTTGTTTCTCTAGGCCAGAAGGTTTGCCTGAATGATACATTATGTTAAGTGGTAAACTACAAACCATTAACATTTACAAATATCATCATCATCTCATTCCATAACAACAACCCGGTGTTATAGGGGAGTCACGATGGAAGCATCAGAGAGTCCTTCACAACTTCCTGACCTCTACAACGCATCATCATCATCAAGTGCCGTGCCGGCTGGCGTAGGCGTTCATGGCTCTCCACAGATCTCGGTCTTTGGTGTTCTGTATCAACTCTACTGATGATATTCCTCCATGCCACCGTCTCAGTCTGTCCAGCATCATTTCTCTTGGTCTGCCTCTGCCTCTCTTCCCCTCGATCTTTCCAGTTGTCACGATGTTCTCCAATGCCTCTCTTCTCATCACATGACCAAAGAAAGATGTTTGTCTCTTTCTTATTGTTGTATATAGTGTTCTAGTTTCATTAGCCTCTTTCAGGCAATCGTTGTTAGTTACTCTGGCAGTCCAAGGAATTCGCAATATTCGTCTTAAAAACCACATCTCTGTTGCTTCTAAGTTCTTCCTAATTTGTTCATTTACATTCCAAGATTCGCTGCCATACAGCAAAACTGGTTCTATATAGCATTTTAGTACTCTCTTTCTTACATTCATTGATAGTGACTTATTGCATAAGATACTCTTCATTTTCTGAAATGCTGTCTTTGCCTGCCCTATTCTGCTCTTAATCTCTTTTGTACATCTTCCATCTGATGTGATAAGTGCCCCTAGGTATTTAAAATTATCCACTTGGTTGAGAATTTCCCCTTCTATTTCTATGTCACATTTTGGCGTCCCCATTTTCTTTGATATCACCATTGTTACTGTTTTCTTGATATTCAAGGACAGTCCTTTCTGTGCACTCTCTGTTACTACACTGTCCAACAATTGTTGTAGGTCTGTTGCATTATCCGCTACCAATACTGTGTCATCTGCATAGCGTATATTGTTTATATTATATCCTCCGATTAGTATTCCTGGCTTCTCTTTGATCTCTCTCATTATTACTTCGCTAAAGAGGGAGAAGAGATCGGGTGACAAGACACACCCCTTTCGTACTCCTAGCTTTATCTGTTCGTAACTACCCTCTTTATTTCCCATTTTAATTGCTGCTACTTGGTTCCAGTATATATTCTTTATTATTCTTAAATCTTTCCCATCAATGTTGATATCTTCCAACATTTTAATCAGCTCATCATGTTTTACTTTATCAAATGCCTTAGTATAATCTATGAAGCATAAATATGTCTCTTTGTTTCTCTATTGATCTTTCTATTAGTGTTCGTAATATATATATTGCATTGTTTGTACCCTTTCCTTCCATAAAACCATACTGTTCTTCACTAATTTCCATTTTTATTTTCTTTCTTGTTCTTCTCATTATAATTCTGAGTAGAAGCTTAGTGACATGGTTTATGAGGTTAATTGTACGAAAATCTTCACAACCAATTGCTCCTGGTCTTTTTGGTATAGCTATAAATACAGATTTCAGCATATCACTGGGTAAATATCCACTACTGTAAATATCATTCAACATTTTGGTTAATATATCTACTCCAAATTCTCCCAACACTTCTAATTCTTCTATTGTGATTTCATCTGGCCCAGCTGTTTTTCCTTTCTTCATATGTTTCATAGCATCAGCGACTTCTTCTTTTAGAATAGGTGGGCCTTCTAAGTTACTTTCTTCTGTTAATTCTTCCCTTTCTCCATTATATAATTCTCTTATATACTCATTCCTCCTCTTCATTATAGCACCTTCCTCCAATAAAGTCTGTCCTGTTTTTGATTTCAAACACCCTGTATTTATTCTTATTTTCCTTCCTGTGAGCTCGCTGATTTGTCTGTACATAATTTTTTGATCTTTAATGGAATTTAATTCAATTTTTCTGCATTGCTCATTTAACCAACTTTCTTTTGCCTTCACACATTTATCTCTTATTTCTTTATTTATCTTAGCATACTCTTGTTTGTCATTTTTATTCTGTTTCCTTTTATCCATCAACCTTAAGATTTCTTCATTCATCCATTTTTTCTTAGCTTTTTGGCTTCTCTCCGATAATATTTCTTTGCTAGTTTGATGAATGGAGTCCCTTAACATTTCCCATTGTTCATCTATACTCTGTATTTTAGCTATTGCATTGTACCTATTTTTCACAGTCACTCTGTATTGTTCTTGAATTTCTTTATCTACTTTCAGAACCTCTTTATTAAGTCTCAAGTTTTTAACCATTTTTTCCCCTCTCTTTAATCTTACTTTTATTTGTCCACATAGTGGTACATGATCACTGTTACCGTCAGCACCAGGCATTGTCTTTACATTAATTAATGCATTTCTAAATCTTTTATTAATAAGTATGTAGTCAATTTGGTTGTGTATTTTCATATCAGGGCTTTTCCATGTGTATATTCGTCTTTTATGGTGTTTAAACCATGTGTTTCCAATTATCATATCATTAATATTTGCCCATTCTATTAGTTTCTCTCCTCTTTCATTTCTTGTACCTAAACTGTAATTCCCCACTATATCCTCTATTTTTCCCTTTCCTACTTTTGCATTAAAATCCCCCAGTATTATTTTTATTTCTTGTGATCCAATTTGGGCTATTGCCATTTCAACTTCATCGTACAAGTTTTGTATATCTTCATCACTACTGTTTGTTGTTGGTGCATATACTTGTATAATATTTATATCTATTGGTTTGCCTTTGATTTTGACCATTATAACTCTATCTGAAATGCACCAGTATCCAGTCATAGATTTGGCTGTATTTTCATCAAATATTATTCCTACACCTTTTTCATGTGTGTCCCCTCCAGAATAAATTATTGTGTGTTTGTCGGTTATAATTTTGCCAGATCCCTTCCATCTCATCTCACTTATGCCTAGTGTATTCATTTTCATGTTTTCCATTTCTCTTAGAACATTGTTTAACTTTCCTAGCTCATTTAATGTCCTAACATTCCACGTTCCTACTCTAAATTTATTTAGTTTAGTTATTGTTTTAGTTTTGCCATCAGTAGCTGGATGACGGTCTGGTGTCACCTGTGGCTCATGACTGTCCCTACCGGACGAGGATGTCCTAAGACAGCCATTAACGTCGTTCACTATTTCTGAAATGTGTGTCACCATGAAATCTTGGGAAGATAATGTGGTGGTTTCCCCTTGCCTTCCACATTCACACGGTGGTCTTTTAACTCTGCCTTTGACAGCCATTTCCGACTGTCAGGACAAGTGAGTGCCCTGCTCTGCTCAGCTGCAGAGTTGTCCACTTATTCCGGTGGATACTCGGTCCCCAGAGCTGTGTTAGCCACACCGTGGTGTGTTTCCATCCTCTACCGCGGGGAGGTGCAGTTGGGATTTTCCCTTCCTAAAGTTATGGTCTATGACCAAAACTCTCCAGTACTTTTTAGAGGACCTACAACGCATAAAGGGGAAAAATACTACATCCTGTCCACTCTTGAATATTTTCAGAGGGTCATGATGAGAGCAATGTTCTGCTTCATGATGATGATAAATGAATGACCACTGGCTGAAGACACATTTTCTTTAATGTTGTGAGTTCAGTTCTGCCTTTATCTTCACCATGCACTCTCAAATGTTTCCTGTCTGATTACCTTTGAGAAAGTGTCATGACAAGTGACAAACCCAGGCAAGCTTTCCATGTTTTGCTCCTGACAAAAGTGGACGCTGATAGTCTGAATATATATTTATGACACACACATATAAGTATTAACATAACACAGGCTAGGAAGAGATCATGGGGAGTAATGAACAAAAACAGCCATAGAGGGAAGAATACATGAAGCAACACACATATCACCAGATCACAATACAGAAAATCAAATTGATCATATCTGTATTAACAAGAAATTTAGATTAATCTCATCTCATCTTGTTCCTCTTGTACCTTGCAGTGTTGAGGCGAAGTATAAACATAATTTAAGTTTCTAGAGGTGCGGATACATTTAAGTTGAAATTCAAGATATAAATATCTAAAAACATGAAGATCAATACAATGTACGATACCTCAGAAGTCAAGAAATTAAAGAACAAATTGTGGTCACACTCTCTACTCAAGTTCCTAGTACTGGAACAGTTAATAAATGAAGTGAATATAAACACTGCTAGCTTCAGTGTTTCAAAGCATTTGGAACAAATCATGTATTTAAGTCCTTGCAAAGGGAATTAAAATCTGAGATAACCTTGTAAGCCACTAAAATATGGAAGAAAGGAAAATATGTTTAAGTTGATTTAAATAGTAGCAAAACCAGAGCTACTGAAGTATGAGCCCATGAAAAATACATGGAAGCTAATAAAGAAATTAGAATGATGATAAGGGTGGATAAAACAAAATGTAAATGTACAAGCAGGGGAGGCAGAAGTAGCAAACATTCACTAACTGGTAGCTGTGCAGAATGGATGGGCTAAAATAGTATGACAGAATCACTAATGCTGAGTTTATGGAGAGAAATAAACATGTACCAGCAAATCAAGAGTTGAGGAAAAGATGCTGACAATGGAAAGGACATATATTGAGAAAACCTGTTAATAGTATAACTAGAAAATCCTTTCTCTGGAACCAGCAGGACAGAAGAAATAAAGAGATAGACACCTAAAAACACACGAAGAAGAGAATTAGAGACAGATAATTTGGGGAGGATATGAAGAGACATGCATGAGACATCAACAGATCAGAGGGGCTGACATGAACTGATTGAAGACTTATGCTCCTTTGAGGGACAAAAGGCAGAAGAAGAGGGAGAATGGATGCTAAAAGAAATTAGCTTACCCCAGGGCCCATGCTCACAGAGTTTTTGCCTCCGAGATCAACAACTCGTCCATCAGCATAAAAAACCAAATTACGTCCACATTTCCCTGGTTCCCCTCCTGTTGATAGAAGAAACAATATTACACTGATTCTGTGGTCACCTAGTAATTATTTCACTTGTTTCTAAACACTTCCTAGTATGTCATAAGTAAATGTACAAGTATGTAGTAATTCATTACTTTCTTCATTGTAATTGGTGAACAAAAAGATAATCATCATCATCATCATCATGTGCCATGCCAGTAAGCGTGGGAGGTCATGTTTTGCCATCTCACTCAATCACTAGAGTCACAGATCAGCTCAGTGTTCTTGTCTTGACCATACAATGTGGCCAAGCCATCCAGGCATTTACTTCTCTGACCTCCCCTTGGTCTCTTCCCCTCGATCTTGTTGTCATAAAGTTATCCAATTTATTTCTTCTCATAACATGACCAAATAATTGTGACTGTCTACGTCTAATTTCTCTAATCAGTATATGGTTTTCATTTCTTTCTTATAGGACTTGGTTATTGGTTTTTCTGTCCGTCCAGTTAATACCTAGTACAACATGAATGAAGTTGCGGTAGCACAGTGGCTACTGCACTTGCCTGCCAATTCCTTTTATATCTTTAATAAATGTTGAATCAACCTGGGGCTGATCACAACATCCTGCGAAGGACATGCAACAGAAGGACATTCATGCATTACTTTAAAAACCTAAGATTAAAATATTCTCCAACATTTTCTGTTTCCTCATAAAAGAAATATTTAAAAAAAGGTAATGTAAGTAAAATTCCCCTGTTTACACACTTTGAGACATAGTGAACATTTGGAGCTAGCAAGATATTTTGTATAGACCAATAGACACTCCCTCCAGGGGTGATGTGGTCAATGCCCACCAGCCACCTTGACCTCCCCGTGCATTTCCTGGTACCCATTTCAGGCTGGGTTGATCTCGAAGCCCAGGTCAATTTGTACAATCTGCCTCAATGTGAATGCAAATCCATAAACAGCGGGACGCACGCAAGCATGCTAGCCAGTGCAATACTGTGACTCCTTTCTGCCAGGTTGTCACTTCATAATTGTTGTTGATCATTAAGGTTGCGATGAATTACTGGAAGAGAGTAAGGAACATTATCTTGACTCTAGCAGAATCTATTTTCAATGATGGTACTTGCTGTTGTACAACCTAGGATTAAGCACTTGTCCAACTGAGGTGAGTTGAGCCAAGAACCAATATCACAGCACTTGGGACATTCCCATTTGTGCACCATTCTCATCTTCAACAACCATCAAAGAGTCCCAGTACTAATGGCAGCAGCTGAAATCTCATTATGTGTTCGTCTGGCCTTTCCCAGGAGAACTGAGTAGCTGCCAGATTCTCTGGTCACTCCTTGTTGCACTATTTTCTCTAGACATTGATGATGTATCTGTTCTTCTACATTATACACATGATTCCAAAGGACCTTGATTGCATCTGCCTTACTGTGCACCAGTACTTCATACAGAGGTGCAGATCAAGCCAGTTTGTCTGCCTGCTCATTTCCCAACAAACCAGCATATCCAGGGGAAAAGATTCAATGGATGATCCTTATCTTAGATATTTTAATTGAAGCATGCCACTCTGTGTGAAACATTCCTCTCTCCACCAAGCACAGCATGCTCTGTCAGTCCGTTACAATTAAGATGACAATCATATGTATGCTGTTTATCTTCCTGCCAGTGGAATACCATAGTGACTGCCTCCACCTCCATTCTCAGACTAAATGTTGTGGTATCATATGCCAGTCTCTTCAGTAAAATTTACTTTCCATTAACTTTCACTATGAACTCCAGGCACTTCTTTTGCCTCTAAGCATAGAGCCTTCTGTGTAGATAATGACATAATCAGGGCATGAATCATCATGTATCAATTGTTGCAGGGCTGCCTGCTGACCAATTTCAACACTATCAAGCCAGTGTGATTCTATACGGGTTTGATATTTCTTCTGGCATTCTGACCCACTCCTCGCCTCTCTCAAATGTTTTTGAGCATACACACTTCTCTGACTTTCCTCTTATTAGCCTATGACCTTTAACTATGTCCAGGGTTTCGTGCAGAAGGTGTTCCTTGTCAGCAGCCACTTGGAGATATGAATTAGCCTGCTGCACCTTGAGTCTGTCCGCAATCAATGGTAAAGTCAGCATGTAACGCATTAACACTATAGGTGTGTCCCTTGTGCATCCCGGGATCACCCGCATAGCTTCATTCTTTACTTGCCAATATATTTCCTGGAGAGTCTGGCATATGAGACTACGACCTCCAGCATGAGAATGGAGGTGGAGACAGTCACAGCGGCATTCCGTTGGTTAGAGGAGACCACTGCAAAACACATTGTAGTCATTACGGATTCAAGGAGTATGCTTAGTAAGGTGGAGAAAGGAATGTTTCATGTGGAATAGCCATCCTCGCTTCAGAGGTCAGATTGTGAGAATTGCATGGATTTTTTGCCCTGGCCATGTGGGAGTGCTGGGGAATGAACAGGCTGATTGGCTGGCAGGGAATGCACCTCTTCATGGTTAATTACCTATGGACAAGGGAGAGGTGGTTGTGCACCTGTGGGACCAGGTGTAGAAGGCAGGGGAACAGTTTGATAACCTGTGTGTGGAAATAATGAAATTGCGGGAGATCTGCAGGGGCTCTTGAAGAATCTCAAACCTGAGAGGGAGGACTAGAACTTTCAATCAGATAGCGATGGGAACAAATAGTACTATGACTCTTCACTGGCTGTTGAATGAGAGGACAGAGCGCGAATGGTGATGTCATGAGTGTTGTGATGTCAGTTCTTAGCTCAACTCAACATTCATTCTATGAGCACTTGTTTAAAATAAAAAAAACCTATATTCAGACGACATGATTGCCAACTCACCTTCTAATCCATATGGAGCAAAGACCCTCCTCTCTGTAAGCAGTGACAAAGTAAAAGTGCGCCTAAAGAGAAGTTCTCTGACAACACCGTCACCACCATTGAAACGACCTTGACCTCCAGTCCCATGATTGAGTTTGAAACACTGAAGAATAACTGGGTACCTGGCCACAGAATATCAACAGTTTAACCATTCTAATTTTGCAGATTTTAAGCTTATATTTATACATTTCCACCTTCTTTCGCCTGTTGTCCCGCAATGGAGTACAGGCCTTTAACTAACTCACACCAAGCCCTCATATCTTTTGCCATTCTCTGCAGCTCCCTCCATCTCATCTTGTCCCTCTCATAACTTGCGGTGTCAAGGTGAAGCATAAACAGCTTCATATATCAAAATTCCCATGGACTCTTGTTATTTCCTCTATCTATCGTTTACACGGTTGGCCTTTTCTTCTGGTTCCATTTGGTCTGTACATCATTGCTTGTTATAATGTTAGTTGGTAGCCTAGTTATATGGCTGAACCATTTAACTTGCTGTTTTCTAATGAAATCTAGCACTGTTATAATCCCCTCCTTAATCCTGAGTTATTAATTTCTGACTCTCTCTCTTCTTGATACTTTGAGTATTCTTCTCAGGAATCTCATTTTCCTTATTGTAATTTTCTTTTCTCTTTTTCTGTCATTATCCAGTTTTGGCATTGGTAGTATAGAGTTGGTAGGAAGATTTACCTCCCTATATTATTCATCTCTGTCTCCAATTCTCATCTCCATGTGTTTGTACGGGCTTCCTCTATTTCTTTTGCCTTGTGGGTTTCACAGAAAGGACTTTATACTATTAACAGGTTTTCTCAATGTGTGTCCTATTCAGCACCAGTGTCTGTCTGTCATCTCTGGATTCACTGGGTTTTCCCATCAAGCCAGATCTAACATGTGTGCATATTATTGCAAATGAAGTGGTAGCATAGTGGCTAGATCCTCACCTGCCGTAGCAATGTAACAGTAAGCTGGGGCGGGAGTTAAAGAAATAGTTGGCATTGAGTAGATACATGTAATGGTTGAATGAGAGAGGAGTTAAAGAAATAATTGGCATTGAGTAGATATATGTAACGGTTGAGTGAGAGAGGAGGAATTAGAGAAATAGTTGACACCGAGTAGATAATGTAACAGTTGGCTAAGAGAGAAGGAGCTAATGCAGTTGTTACCTCTTCTCTATGATCTCTGGATCAGTGATTCTTGTATTGGTCATATGTGTGTGTACTCCACTCCTGCCATTCCAAGTTGGACCCTTGGTAGTGGAAGACAACAATACTAATGAATATCACTGGATTGTGATTATGATAACAAATTGATATCGCTGCAATTGGGACAAGACCGTTAGTGTTAAATCTCTCTCAGTAGAGGTCACAGAGCATGGATGCTGATTGTTTCTGTCGCAAGATAGTTTGTTACATACCAGAAACATCCTCGTCTGAGGTCATATTGAGCAGTTCCATAGCTAAGTCCCTACTCTAACACCTGTAGCGGAGAATATGTGCATTACATGTTTAAAGAGCACTGGGAATATGAAATATGAAGCTACATCCATATATTTATAAACCAAATGGCACTCAGTGGGTGATATGGTCTGTATCACACTGGCTGCTTTTACTTCCCAAGACATTTCCTGGTCCCCATTTTAGTCGGGACTGACCTGCCAGTCCAGGTAAATATTAAAATGTTAAACTGCCTTGACACGGATGGAACCGAAGACCATATGTACAGTGGGTGAGCGTCTACCGAGTCCCTATTTATGTAGTAAAAGTTGTCTTGTTGTTGGTGGACCTTTTAAACAGACTCTTATTTTCATCCTTATATGAACAGTTTTATTTTATGTTTACTTGTTTTGAACTAATGAACAAGTCCTTCAAGAAACAAATGAAGATCGTAAACTGATTAGAGACATTAGACGTAGACAGTCAACATTTTTTGGGCATGTTATGAAAAGAAATGACTTGGAGAACTTGGTGACAACTGGCAAGATCGAAGGGAACAGACCAAGGGGAAGACCGAGAGGTAAATACCTGGATGGTTTGGCCACGTAGCATGGTCGAGACAGAAACAGAGAGTAGCTGATCCACGACTCTGGTGATGGAGTGAGATGGCAGAACATGACCGCCCACGCTTATCGGCATGGCACATAATGAATGAATTAATTAATGTTTTGAACTCAAGCGTAGTCTGTACCTGTGCAACTACTTCTAGAGCATTGGACTGATTTTTGCATGTGAATTAGCACTCCCTATTACCAGTGTCCCTCAGCACCAGGCAAACCCACTCCGACTTTAGAGGTACTTGTAATTTATGTCTCCAAGACAAAGACAAGAAGTCAACATTCTAGTCAAATTGACCGGAGTAGGGGTTGAACCTGCGACCTCGACATCAGCACACCATAAGTTTTTAAGAACAAGCACTCTTATCCATTCAGCCATGCTGACCTCCATATGAACAGTTAATTGAGCAGCGAAGGAAAGAAGAAGAAGCTAATTGAGTTTATGGCAAACATTGTTATTATAAAGTACTCACAGCTCCAGCTCCTCCGGCCACTGTCTCATAGTAACCAATTTTCTCATCTCCAAAAGTCACATTATTCATACAGCCCTGAAATAAAGCAGAACTACAATAAGTCTGTAGAAAATGTTAACTTCTAACACTAAAACACAAACATAAAACCATTAAAAGATACATTAAAGAAAATGAGGTAAAACATATACAATCATGTTTGAGTTACTGTGGATGAAACAAAATTATTAATTTAGCAGAGAAAAAATACTTTCACAGCAATGGGAGAAAAACCTACTGTTATAACAATGCAAAATACATTAATTTTATAGCAATATTAAAACTGAATTCATAGCAGTACGAACATATTCACATAACAATAGTTTAAAATAGAGAGGTTGGCATGACTCAGAGGTTTAAATGCTTACACGTTTTCTTCTGATGGCTATGTAATGGGTTAATTTCACATGCCGGTTAGTTGGATTTAAATATTGACTTCTTGTTCAGAAAGACATGCAAACTACCAAATGTAAAATTGCCTAGTAAAATCACAAACAGCCAACAAGGGCAGGGGTTGATTGAAACATCCTCCAAAGGACATGCACATTTTTTTAACTGAAAAATTAGTTCCATGATAATGTAATAAATTATTTCCATAATATTTACAAAACAAAGATTAAAGATTACTATTTTCATAACAGTTTTACATCAGTACCCACAAACATGCAAGAATACTAAAAATCTTTTTGTTAAAAGTTGCATATCCCTCACAGGACGTTGCAGTCAACACCAGCATTTTTCAGCTGCTGTTGATGTTCTTGGCAAGATTACGCTCAGTAGTTTGCCACTGCTTTTTGAGCGACCGGCTCACATACCCCCCTAAGTAACCAACATGATGCAATCTGAGACCGAATCTCACGCAGCTGTGTTCCCCACATGGATATACAGGATTATGGAGAAAGTCGTTAACCTCTTCGCCAGGGAGACGGCTCAATACTAAAATACATGCATTAAATAACTTCTTTGTCAAATTATATTCTGCCAATAGGTCATATTAATAATGAATAATAACCAAAAACTAGAAACAAGCAGATAGCAAGTATCTCATAAAAAACAGTCTGTGAGGCCCTATACAATAACCAATATCCAAACACACAGAGAGATTAACTGTGTGACACTCATCTGTTGAGCCATATTGGCAACAACACTTGCCTACTGGTCAGAACTGACCATCATGGACACCACCACCAAATGGAACAATTGTGGGGTACTCAAGCAAACACCAAAATCAAATGTTCAGATTTTGTCAGACAGATAATGGAGATCTTGCCAATGAAAGAAGCTTACAAGACCAGAATTGAGTTGAATCAAGAACTGACATCACTGCACTCAGAACATTCCCATATGTGCTCGTCCTCATGTGCAACAGCCAGTGAAGAGTCCCAACACTAATAGTTCCAGTAGCAGTCTTATTGTGTATCCGTCTGGCCTTTCCTCCGAGTTTTGAATGTCGACTAAATCCTCTGGTCACTCCCTGCAACACCATTCTCTCTAAACCATGATGTTCTTTTGCACTATACACACAATTCCACAGGGCCACAACCACATCTGTCTTATCATGCACCAAAATCCCACCAATGAGTGCAGACCCAGCCAATCTGTCCACCTGCTCGTTTCCCACCACACCGACAATTGTGGGGGACTGGTGAAAACCTCAGGCATACTGTTATTGACTTGCTGACTTAGACACTCAGCTAAAGTGCAACATTAAAGAAGAATGACAAGGAGCACACATGAGATAATTTCATTATCATCATGATGTGGTAGGTCCTTTGCAAAATGTCACTCTCATCTGGGTCCCAATCCTCCACAAGTTCCCCAGCCTCATGCATGTTCATGCTGTGAGAGAATTTCATCATTCTTATCATGTGCCATGCCGATAAGCATGGGCGGTCATGTTTCGCATCTTATGCGATCACCAGAGTCGTAGGTCAGCTCAGTGTTCTTGTCTCAACCATAATACGTAGCCAAGCCATCCATGTATTTACTTCTCTGCCTTCCCTTGTTATTTTCCCCCCAATCTTGCCAGTTGTCACCAAGTTCTCCAATTTATTTCTTCTCATAATAATAATTTACAAAATAAACAAAAAACAATACAGAGAACAACACTATAAGCAACATACCTGAGAAGCAGCACAAACTTCAAAAGCCTTGAAGACAACATCAACAAGCCTCTGAGATGTGAGCACATTGCCTCCAACTACTGCAGCTTGTTCTGATGGGTCGATGATGCTGCCCTTCGGCATGATAACCTTAATGGGAGCTAAGCAGCCCTGAGGGAGAGAAAGTTAAATATATGAGGAACAAACTCAGGAAAGAATGATTATTTCACATTAATTTCTTGTTAATTACCAGTAAATCACATTTTAAGTTACACATAAAAACCTCATTGAATTATACTTACCAATAAACCAAAAACATATATTTTTATCTTATTTTTATCTTTCACCATAATATCCCCCCATTGGGGCATATCCCCCAACCAACTCACTCCAAGTCTTCCTACTCTTAGATATTCCATGCAGCTCCATCAATGTTTTACCCAAATTATTCATTACTGTTTCTACTTCTATTCTCCAGGTGTTTTAGGTATTTCTCTATTTCTTTAACCTTGTAGATTTCAGACAAAGGATCTCTAGTTATACTATTCTCAGGTTTTCCCAATGTATGTCTATCCAGCATTAGCATCTTTTCTCTACTGCTTGGTTCACTGGCATTTGCCTAGTTCTCTCCATGAGCTCCACATTGGAGATTCTGTCATACCGTTTTATTCCTTCTATTTCCACAGATGCCATTCTCTCTTCTACCCACCTAAGGTACACTGCGCACATAGAGGTAGGCCTATATTTTTTATAGACCAAATGGCACTCACCTTTACTTTCCAAGACATTTCCTGGTACCAATTTTAGGCCGTAGTCGATCTGGGAGTCCAGGTCAATTTTTAATATTTGAAATGGCCCAGATGCAGATCACACCCAAGACCATCAGTACTGGCAAGCGAGTGTCTAGCTGCTAGCTACACTACCATGCCTCCCTTTCAGTCAAAGTTTGCAGTTTAGATTTAACAGATTTAACATTAGAATGGAATATACTAAGTTTGGTGCTAAGTTTAATTTCTTTTGACTTCCACACATTCCCTAGTGTTATGAAAGCTCCTTTTGTCATTTGTATTCTTATTATTTATTCAACTGAATAAATTGTGGAGTGGGACAGATAGAACTACAAAACTTAAGATTTTTAAGAGCATGTATAAATCTTTC
This sequence comes from Cepaea nemoralis, assembly GCA_014155875.1. Classification (NCBI taxonomy): domain Eukaryota; kingdom Metazoa; phylum Mollusca; class Gastropoda; order Stylommatophora; family Helicidae; genus Cepaea; species Cepaea nemoralis. The sequence goes on from JACEFZ010001841.1 coordinate 43,859, forward strand.
CCATTGCAACATACACCTGTGAGACCTGGACACTTACTAAACAAGCTGAACAGCGCATAAATGCCTTTGAATATAAATGTTACAGACGGGTTCTAAGAATATCTTGGGTAAAGAAAAGAACAAATGCATCCATACTTCACGAGCTGAATGTTGAAGAAGGTTGGCTATTAAAGACGATAAAACAAAGAAAATTGAAATATTTTGGTCACTAAAAACATCATGAAAGTTTAACGAGAACAATAATGGAGGGGTATATGCCTGGGAAGAGAGGAAGAGGAAGGCCAAGAGAAGATGGATGTAGGATGTGGCGGATGGATTCCAGATAGGTGTATCGGATGTGGGACATCTTGCATATGATCAAGAGATTTTACGGAAGGTAGTTATGGGAGTGAGGTTCTGCAAAGGACATGCTACTGAATGAATGAATTAATTCTTATTGTAATATCTCTATCTGTTCCCCGATCTTTGTCTGCACTGCAACCCAGATAGGTGTGTGATTCCAGCTCTGTGAAAGTAATTATAGCTAGCAACAAAAATCGTGTTCAGCTTGACCAAATGAGCAGAAAGGAAATAAACATTTAAAAAAAATACATGCTTAAATTAAAATATTAATGTATTAATGTTAACTTAACCAATGAAGTCTCTTAAACACTAACCTGATTCAAAGGCACATCATGCCCCACCATGCACCTCATGCAGTAAATAATGGCAGACAGAGTGATAGCTCGAGGTGCGTTTGTATTGCCATGAACCTGATAGCCTGTCCCAGTGAAGTCAAACACTGCTGTACCCTACAGGAAGACACCATTTGAAAACGTTAAAGACTCTTTTACATGCCTAAGACAGAAGTAACTCCATCATCATTTCCTAAAGAAAGATACATAATTTTAAAACTTAAAGACTTTTTCACATGCTTAAGACAGAAGTTACTTCATCATCATTTCCTACCCTTTTACATGCCTAAGACAGAAGTAACTCCATCATCATTTCCTAAAGAAAGATACACAATTTTAAAACTTAAAGACTTTTTTCACACGCTTAAGACAGAAGTTACTTCATCATCATTTCCTACCCTTTTACATGCCTAAGACGGAAGTTACTTCATCATCATTTCCTACAAAAAGATACATAATTATAAAAAGTAAAAGACCCTTCCACATGAGTAAGACAAAAGTTACTTCATTATAATTTCCTATAGAAAGATGTATGAGGGGAAGTTAATAAGTAAGTCACAAATGGTTGTAGAAAAGTAACTATATATGATAACAACTTGAAACAAGTTTATAGACCAAATGGCACTCCTTTGTTTCTCAACATAATTTTCACCAACATTGATGCACTTATCCTATAGTTTTATCAGTTCTCCAAAACCAACTGCATAAATCTGCGTGCCCTGTTCTCATTTACCTGCCATCAAACAGAACTGTGTAACTTACTTATTGACTCGCCCTCGTAACTTTTTTCTACCCAACTATGCACCGCTTTACTGGAAATCGCTAGGGGCTAAGTCCACTGAAAACCCACCCTGGCGGGAGACACTTCACGAATGATGCCGAAATTGAATGTGAAGTGAAAACGTGATTTAGAAAACAGGGCATGCAGTTCTATGCAGCTGATTTGGGAGAGCTGATAAAACTATGGGATAAGTATTCAATGTTGGTGAAAATTATGTTGAGAAATAAAGGGACATTGTATGTATAAAAATAAACTGGTTTCAAGTTGTTATCATATTTACTTATTTTTCTACAGCCATTTGTGACTTACTTATTAACTTACCCTCGTACAATTTTAAAAAGTAAAAGACTTTCACATGCCTAAGACATCATCATTTCCTACAGAAAGACATACAACTTTAAAAAGAAAAAGACTTTCAGATGCCTAAGGCAAAAGTTACTCCATCATCATTTCCTAAAGAAAGATATACAACTTTAAAAAGAAAAAAACTTTCAGATGCCTAAGACAAAAGTTACTCCATCATCATTTCCTAAAGAAAGATATACAACTTTAAAAAAAATCAAGCCCCAGAGCAGGAACCCGCAGTGAGTATGTGAAGGGTTAGGACCAAAACATTTCTTAGGCCTGAGTGCAGAGAGAAATAGGTGGTCAGTCTTTCCACCTGGAGCGTACATCTAGAGCTAGCATTGAACCCTCATCTGACCAAGCTCATGTCAATATAAGTGTAACTTCTTAACCATTACATTAACATGCCAGACAGAGACAGACAGAAGGCTGTAACTTAATCATGAATACAAAGTTAAACTAAAGTTTCACTCTTTGTGTAAGCATGACCACACACAGTGGCCTCTTTGTTCATTATTGTTTATGTGTGATGTGTGTGAGACTGCCAAAATGGTCACAATTCTGCAGGTAAGAGGAATCATAATTACTTATGGCTGACTAGCTTGTGACCATCTAATTCGTCTGTGTCTTACCAAGGCCCTAAGGGAAGCAAAGAAATAGTAACACTGTAACCTATCATGTATGTTACAAAGGGTACAAGGGGCAACAAAAGAAGGTTGGGCTGCAACTGGATACCTCATCCCATAGAAAATGTCAACTGCAGAATCCAACATGATGATCTACCATGCCCTGAAAAGAATGGTGCACCAGAGAGTGACCAGAGGATTATGGCTGAGACTCAGAACTCTGAGGAAAGGACAGACGCACACATAACCAGAATGCAGCTGGTACTGTTAGTATTGGGACGCTTCACTGGTTGTTGAAGATGAAGAGTTCGTTCTTATGGAAATAACCCGAGTGCTGTGATCTCAATTCTTGACTCAACCTGAAAGAAACACTAACTAAACAATAACCATTCTAAAACAATCAATCTGCAATACACATTCACTTCCATTTAATTTGTTGTACAGGGTGTTTGTAAAGTCTCACTACACTTTGCATGCAGAACAAATTTGAAAAATGAAGCATGTGACGTCATCAAAACATGTGTTACAAAATTAATTAGTTACAATAGTCACTGCTATGATCTAATGCTATTTTGGGGAAGCGTGAAAGTTCAAAGGAAGTATTCATTATAACAGGTGTTGGAAATGTCCCCAACAGGCTTCAAGACATGACTGTACGCTTCTCTTCATATGTCAAATACCTTCTGGAAAGTGTCTGTTGTTATTTCCATGTGTATCAACCGCCATTTCAAAACACTTTTTCAACCAAAAAAAATTCTTTCTTCCGTTGATAACACCATTTTGTTTGTAGTGCAAAGATTACCCCAGCTGACAACTGCCATTCGCTGCATATTGCATCAAATGTGTTCTACATACAAAGTGTAGTGAGACTTTAGAAACACCTTGTATAATACATAAAATGTACTCATCATTCAGCTTTATCTAAGGTCAATTATATTGGTTTTGGTTTTTCAGGTTTGATAAATAATTCCGATGACCAAAACCCAAAGCAGGAACCTGGGTCTGTGATGTGCCTGGACCATCACATTTTGTGTCTGAATGCCTTGAGGAATAGGTGGCCAGTGTTTCTTAGTTTACGACGAATGCAGGCATTAAACACTTACTGACAGCAGCCATGACATGATCAGCATAGCGTCATAGCGATTACACTAATGTGTCAGTTAATTCTGACAACAGTGTAACATAATTAAGTATTGAATCACTTAATCTTGAATATAAATGCATATGAACTATTTCTGTCTACTGTAGTTTAAATATGTCTAAAAACTGCATGTTTCTCTGTCTAAAATATTTACTTCTGTGTTATCTGTCTAAAATGTTTACATCGGCATCACTTCTGCCTACAATTTTTACAGATACTTTATCTGTTTAAAATATGTGCCTGCTTCAACTTTCTAACATGTTTACATATGTTTTGTCTGTGTCAAAAAAAACTACAGCTCTTTTTCATCTCTGTCTAAAATCCTTACCCCTGTTTATCTATACCTAAATAATAACTGCTATTTCATCCATGTCTAAAATCTTCATCTGTCTGACTAAATTCGTTACCCCTGTTTATCTAGGTCTAAATCCTAATTGCTCCATGTCTAAAATCTTCACCTCTGTTTCATCTATGTTTAAAATCTTTACCTCCGTTTTATTTACTAGTATGCATAAAGTCCTGACCTTTGTTTTATCCGTGTCTACAATTCTCATCGCAGTTTCATCTACATCTAAAATCCTTACCTCTGTTTAAGTATGGATATGTCTAAAATCCTTATCTTTGTTTACGTACAAGTATGTCTAAAATCCTTACGTCTGTTTAAGTACGAGTATGTATAAAATCCTTACCTCTTGTTTTAAGTATGAGTATGTTTAAAATCCTTACCTCTGCTTCATCTATATCGACATGCAAGCAGATCTTAGTTCCATGATCCATAAAATCTTCAGCATATAATTTTGTGTTCCCGGAGTGAGCTTTTGTTTTCCTAGCAATCTCTCTCAGCATGTCTTTCACTGCCACCTCAGCATTTTCCTTCAATGAAAAAAGTGAACTAATAGGGATCAAATGGCAGCTGAGCTCATCATATGTTGAAAAAAGTCACTCATTTTACATGAAAGAACACATCACTGGCACTTTGCAGTTTCGACAGACAACAGTTTGTTACATTGTGCTACAAAAAAGGTATAACAACTACACCCCATGGCGGTAAGATCAGCGATTGGAGTTATACCTCTCCAAAGCACAATGCCTGGGCTGAATTGTAGAGACCATGTGTTGACCATGCAGCATGATCCCTGTCTAGACCTGCCTAGTTTACTCCAGAGGAAAGGTTACACCAATACATCTGGAATAAGGCAAACTGCAGAAGTTGCCAGATAAGCAAAGCAATGCTCTAACTGTCCGCCTGTCAGAGCTTTCATCCTAGACCAGTTGCCGACCAAGGCTTAGGGACTGGTCTGCCCTGCCATGATACTTCATCTTAAGGTTGCATTTCCTCACACTAGGATAAGGCTTGTACCCTCCCAATTGCACTCCTCCACCCAAAGCCGTTGGTACAATGTGGGATGTCAAGTTTGGTGACACAGCCCTATATTCAGCACTGACAGAAAGCAGGTAGTACCGACTACTGTCATACGGTGGCTCAGTGATATCTGACAAAACCTGACACACTGTACATTGAAAAACAACCATTATAAAACCTTTCAACCTTCTTCACTTAATATATATCAAGGAAAGAATGATACTTTGAACAACAACTATTATCAAACATTTGACCTTCCTTCACTTACTCTATCCAGAAATTTATAAATACTTTGAATGATTAATATCAATCTTTTTTCACTTACTCTATACCAAGAAAAAAGTAATACCTTGAACAAAAAGTATTATCAAATGTTTTACCTATCTTCACTTACTCTATACCAAGAAAAATGTGATACTTTGAACAACAACTATTATCAAATGTTTTACCTATCTTCACTTACTCTATGTTAAGAAAAGGATGATACTTTAAAAAATGACAGCTACCATAACATTTTAATGTGCAACTCCATCTACTGGAGTTGAGTTTATCATCCAAACAGTATCTACTTACCTGAATATACTTCATATAAGCCTGCACCACATCCAGGCCATATTCAGTAATCAGCTCTGTGATCAGCTTGATGCCCTGTACAAAAGCATAACAACAGATTTCTGAAGTCAACTATCTGTAAGGCACAGATACACATGAGTCTGAAGTCCAAATAATTTACTTTAAAATTAATGAAAATACAACATAACTAAATATAAAGAATGTTGGCCTGTTCAGTCACTACAGATATTTCATCTGCCAGTGGGGTATGAAGTGATAGGCTTTGACATACATGGGATAAGGGTTTTGTTTAAGGTCTGGATTAGGGAGAGAAGGGGAGGGACGGAGAGAAGGGGAGGAAGGAGACATTTTACATACCTTAATATATGTGTGAATGTTTAAGTAATTGTGAGTGTATGAATGTATGACAGACAACTGTATAGATTATGAGTTAAATATAAAATAGAGTAAGAGTTCATAGATTGGTATTGCGATACAAGTGACAGGTCAGATAAGGGTTAATCATAGTGTTTTAAGGACCATGATTAGTCAACAAAAAGTTAAAGGTTCAGGTCAGTCACTGGTGACAGGTCAGATAAGGGTTAATCATAGTGTTTTGAGGACCAACATTAGTCAACTAAAGGTTCAGGTCAGCCACTGGTGACACGACTGTCATTCCAAATCACAGCACAAAGGCTGGGACTTCGGTATTAAGTTATGAGAGGGATCAGATGTGAGTGGTAAGTTTAAAAAAATTTGTAGTTACATCTTATTGTGAGATAATAGTAAATGATAAAGATGTTAGTAATTTTTCTAAAATTTGAAAGAAGACAATCGACAAGATAAGACTAGTACAGGGTGTATTTTTAATGACTGTGCAGTGTTTGAAAATATTGCCGGTCCAAGTTTTGTATTCACTATCTGTAAAATTCATGCAACATAATAGGTAAATACAAAACTTGGACAGGCAATATGTTCAAACACAGTACAGGCATTAAAAATACACCCTGTATTTCATTATAGACAACATTATGAGTATAAAGAGTTATTCATGAGCTAATCATTTTCGGATAAGTGATGTTACAGCGGTGCTGTCTCCACATTATAAGAAACAGACTAACACCTGCCAAACAAAATGTAGGTTTGGACCAAACAAAAATGGATGGCAGAAAATGGGAAGTAGAGTTGTGTCACATTTTTGACTTAAAAGTTGTTAATATGGTAGTAGACATGTTGTATTATATATAAAATTAAAAGGGGCTGTATTGAGAAAACTACTGTATTGATATTGTAACTAGTTTGATTTATAAGCCTGTGGCAGTTATGGGAAGTTTGAATAAGATGATTTATCATCCCATGGCATTTAATCAGTTAATGTCCTGTGAAGGAACTGCCATCAAGGTGGTAATCTTTGTGTAATAACTGAACTAAGGTCACAGAGGAGCATTAGAGACCACCAGAGTCTGAGCTGTGTAGGAGATGATGTTGCTGGCTAGAGTGGTTTAAGAATCAGCAGGAGAGTCTTGGGAAGATTGATTGGTGGACTTCACATAATTTAGAGATCAATTTTCTTTAAAGCACTTTAATGATGTACCATTGGTGTTCAGATCTGTTTTTGAAGTTCTGCAATGACCCCTCATATACACGATTATACCCTAAGTTGGCCAAAGCAAGCCACTGAGGTTCACGACAGGGAATGAAGAGCACAGAGTGAGAGAGACTGGGAGGAAGAGTTAGAAAGTGAGAGATAAACAGACAGATAGTATACAGGTAGACAAATCATTGAGATATGTTTAACTTATTTACAAATTTTCTGCTCATTTTGGCATTGTTTCTCATTGTGTTAGCATCACTTGCTAATTACTTAACCCTTTCCTTTTAGCTCCATCATGGGACATGGATTCATATGGAAATAACTGTTTCGGTTTTCTTCGGTTTCGGATTTCGCCGATTGTTTTCTGACGGATTGTCAATGAAAACCGAGGTATCACTGTACTGCCAGAGTAACTAACAACAGTTAAATTTTAAATAAATAAACAATATATTAAATAAACAAATATATAAATAAACAAAATATTTAAATTTCAAATCCCAAAACAACCAAATAATCAACTAACAACAGTGCCTGGAAATGGCTAATTAAAGTATAACAGTTTGTAAGAAGGAGACAATGTTCTTTGGTTGCGAAGAGAGGCATTGAAAAAATAGTGAGATGACTAGAAACATCAGTTGTAGAAGAGGCAGCGGCAGACATAGAAATGATGCTTGATGGAGTAAGTCAGTGCCATGGAGAAATACTATCAACAGAATTAGTTCAGAACACCAGGGACCAAGATCTGTGGAGACGCATGAAAGCCTATGCAAGTTGGCAAGGCACATGATGATGATGATGATGATGATGATGATGATGATGATGATGATGATGATGATGATGATGATGATGATGATGATGATGATGATGATGATGATGATGATGAAACCAGACTCCAGGCTTGAAACCACAATCTACCAAGACTAGACGATAACAAAAGCAGAAATCAATATCTGGAATAATATCAAAATTTGTGGACATGGAATCAGAAACCAACCTTATGGTTAGCTGCTACCTGAGCCTTCAAGTCACTGAGATTATCATGCAAGTTTCTGGTCCCACTGCTTCCTGGATACTTGGCTGGATCATTGAAAGCTTGAATCAGCTCTGAACATAACGACCCAGAGAACAACTTAATATTTAAAACAAAAACAACATTATGACATCATTTATACAATCAAAAATGGGTGGTTAATAATGCGTAGTAGTGGGAAATAAAAACAGCTAGGTACATATAACTCCTTTGAAAATTGAGAGATAATAAATACAGACAGTGTACATACCTTTTACAACTAACTCCAATATGGCAAACAATGAGTAGCAATGGGGTCTACCTATGGGTTTCTGGGGTTAAATTTGATGTACTGGTGATCAGGTAATTCTGAAAAGGTCTGCTTCTAAAAGAGTGAGGTTGATGATGAGATGTTTCACCTGTCCCAGTACCAAAGTACCATCTCAATGGGGACTGTGTTGTAAAACTTTCCTTTCCCTCTCCAAACTCAGAAATCAATGAGGTATGCAAGACCAGTATTAGATCTTCATATTTGCAGAGAGGATTATGAGGATGTAACCATGTCATGATGCAGCACTGCACACATGGACTGGTAGGGATTAGGCTCCGGTTGGTAACATTTCCTCAGGATTTCATTATCATGAGACTCCAGCCCAATGTCTAGAGGGAATGTTTACTTTATTTTAACCCATCAGATCAGATCATTGATGAGTTGCCATCTTGACAACAAAGACCATTGCCATCTTGACAACAAAGACCATTGCCATCTTGACAACAACGACCATTGCTATCTTGACAAAAAAGACCAACTGCAATTGACTGCCAACATTCAGTACATCTTGAAAACAAATGGTAGTCCAGCGTCTTCTTTTCATGTCCATTTCTTTATGGTATCTTCCCATTTAAACCATTTTCTTCCTTTTGCACATTTGCTGTCCATATTTCCCTTTAGATGGATCTTTGTTAGGGAATTATCTGAGATATATGTGTCCAAGAGATTGTATATGTCTCTATGATTTTAACCTGTCACTTAATTTTAATTTGATGATTATTATTTTCCTTTACTCTTAAATTAACCAGTTCATTTTATATTTCTTTCTTCTCGCCTTGTAACTTTGCATGCCCTTTTAGGACATTGCCATCAACCCCAACTCCAGGCTGATTTACTAGCAACTGTACATTCAGTGGTTTACCATTAGCCACTCCTACTTTTCCATTATTTTCATTATTGTTATTTAAAATGTTAAGAATGCTTAGTAAATAAAAACATCTGAGACATTTTTTGTCCCATTCATTTGGAATATTTTTCCAGTGATTTTCAGATTTGAAAGAAACAAACCCTGAAAGACAGTAATAAAAAATAGCTTACATCCCAATACAAACCTTTTTCTCTAAACTCTCCTCCCTCTACCAACTTGAAAGATTTGAACACAGCTCCCTCCTGGAAAATAGAAGTGGAATGAGGGGGCATTGAGCCTGGAGTTATCCCACCAATGTCTGCATGGTGCCCTCTGCTGGCTACAAAGAAGACAGGTCTTGGTTGTCCTTTGAAAAACACCTACAAGGCAAATTAGAAAAAAGACACGACACGTATGTTGATGTTTTTGTTCTAACCGTACTATACTGGCAATTAGCCATCTTGGCAGATAATAGTTTGTTATATTGTGCTTCAAAAAAGGTACAATAACGACAACCCATTGTGGGGACCAAGGATGGAGTTATAACTATCGACAGCATAAAGCTTGGGCTGATTTGTAGAGACCATATGTTGCATGATCCCTCTCTCGACCTGCCTAGTTTACTCCAGAGGAATGGTAACACCAATACATCTGGAACAATAAGCTGGAGAAGCTGCCGGATCAGCAAAGCAGTGCTCTAACTGCACGCCTATCAGAGCTTCTAACCATGCAGATATAAGATAAAACCCTTTAGTGTCTTCTTCTGCTGCTGCCTTTTATCCCCCAACAGTGCATGAGCCCTCAACCAACTTATTCCAAGCCCTCCTGTCTTTTCCATCACCCGCAGCTCCATTCGCGTCCTCTCCACATTAGTAATCTGTCTCTAATTCTCTTCTCTATGTGTTTATTGATTTAATGATATCCTACATTTGATTATTATTCATGTTTACTCATATATCTTCTGGGATTCAACTTAATTTTACTTATCGGTAGATAATTACATCTGCACTTCTGAAAACTGTTACATGATGTAGAGATGATCTAACTTTCTTGTTACTACAGACATGATCAAATTAATTTTCTGTATCGTGGGCACTAAGTTAGAAGTCAGTCACAGGCAGTTTGGAAGCAGACCACTTTTCACAGATTTTCCCAACAGTATGAGTGTCAGCCTTTCAGAAAGCAATGACAAACTACTAAACATAAAATTGTATACAAAAATCACAAAGGACTGTGTGCCCTACTTCATGTGCATTCATGTCAGGTTTTCTTCCTCTAGACCAGTAGTTCCCAAGCGTTTCAAGCAGAGGGCCATATCTATCATTTTCGGTAGTTAAGCGGGCCACAACGTTATAAAATAAAAATGTCTTCGTATGACGCAACAACAGCACTCTTGCTCTGTTTGTTAGCCTTGGTGAAAAATTACTGCTGCCTGGTCAGAGAACTTTTTTTTTTAGCTATGAAATCTTGTATTAACTCAGAATTGATCGGATATTGAGCATTTACGTCTAATGTGTGGTCGTGAAGTGTCGTTCCAGATTAAATTTTTTTGTAACAGAAGCACAAAATCCCCAGATTAAGCAAACTGGTTTACCACTATAGCTAGGCATAAACATAAATGTCTCCGTCCAATCTTCGTTGAATTCACGACAAGCAACGTCTTTACATTTTCGCTTTTTTTTAACCATTGTTTGATTTTAGATTTCCCACACTCATGTTTATTGGCTTTAACAGTAAAATTTTATTTGAAAAAATCTATTTTCAACACAATACTACTGACTCTGCTAAACAGTTGTAACAGACGAAAACATGGCACCTTGTGCACTCGGATTGGTCGACTAGGCTGGGATATAGGAACTTCATAGCGTTTCGTTGCGAAACGCTGACGGGGCGCTCCGTGTGCATTTTTGAAATTATTAAAATAAATTACATTAAATAACAAGGCCTCACGTGCCATTTTCAGACAGCTGGCGGGCCACAAGTGGCTCGCGGGCCGTTGTTTTGGAACCTCTGCTCTAGACAGATTCTGCCCAAGGTCATGAGCTTTATCTGTGTATAGAATTTCTTTCCTAACAATTATGCCAGGGCAGTGACCATATGGCCTACTCTTTTTCGTGTTAAACTTGGCCAGGTGACCTCCTGTTTTTCACCCTTTTCTAAGTAGGCTAGGTGTGCAATCTCACAACCCAAGGGATCAGGGGAATTGTTTGATATCATTGGATACCAATGAGTATGGAAACATTTCCAGTCCCATGCTGTGATTTAACTCGGTATTTTCTGAATGTGCATCAGACATGCCACAGCTTCCCCCTTCCCCCCCCACACAACAACAACAACAACAACAACAACAACAACAACAACAACAACAACAACAACAACAACAACAACAACAACAACAACAACAAACAAAAAAAAACAACTGAAAACAATATCAAGAATTCAAATATAAATTTAGCAGTGTAATTAAAAAGAACGTTGCATATCCTTTGCAGGACACTTTGATCAACTCCAGATTTATTTTATTGGCAATTTTATGTTCAGTAGTTTGCCATTACTTTCTGAACAACAAGTCAACGTTTAGGTCCAACTGGCAAGTGTAAGGAGTTAACCCACTACCCCACCACCAGCACACAGAAAGTTAAAGAACAAGCACTCTTATCCTTTCAGCCAAGCTGACCTCCAGCAGCATAATAGGATGGAGAATTCTGGGAAGTTGAACACAACGGCGATGAATAAAAACAAATCTAGCAGCACGAAAGCACAACCGTTCTGCAAAACTTAACACAAATTATAATCTGTAAAGAGTAAATTCTACATCAATGTCACAAAAACAAGACATTAAAATAGATGATATCACGATAAATTTGGGAAAAATCCTGCAACAAGCAAATAATAAATATAATTATTCTGTCATATGGAAACAAAGAGGACAGCACTCACTGGTGTAATGACAGTGAGGTCAGGCAAGTGACTTCCCCCTGCTTCTGGGTGATTACTTAGAATGACATCTCCTTCTTTAAAATTATCACCCAAAGTTCTCATCTGTAAGAAGATAAACCAATGCAAGTTCACACATCATGTCCTCTTCAAACTACTGTATATATGTTTATAAATATTTGTGTGCTGAAGCAATGAAGTATTTCTGGTGTTTTTGTACTTTGGTCTATGGTAGGGTAATTTTGAATGCACTCATCTAATAACACACTGGACTGTATCCAGTTCTCTATGACCATTGGATTTGTCCTCACCAGCATAACCTGATAGTGTCCCAGCTAGGGGCTACTAGTGTATTACTGACCACTGGTGTTTTTATATTTTTGGTTTTTAAAAGAGCCAATGAAATACTCACCATTATTTTGTTTTTAAAGTTTTGGTTTGTAGAGGAGCCTGTGTAACACTCATCATAGATTTTTTAACTTGTGGTATGTAAAGGGGTCGGTGGTTGAATTTTGCAGTTTCCTGCAGGACGGGGAAGCCAGTCCCACGTCAACCCTGCTTAGGCACCTCTGATGACATGCATGATTGGCTAGCGTTAATATTCCCTGCTTCCCTTTGGAAGGATCCACTGAGTCCTGAAAGGTTTAAAAATATGGGACCAGCATGATACCCAGTTTGCCCCCTGACATGAAAATAAATCCTTTACTTATCAAGATGCTTTATGGCATATACAATTGTTTTATATTTTACTGTTGTTATCTTTAATGTATGTGCTCTCTCTCTTTCCTACAGTATCTCTCTCTCTGACTCACTCTCTCTGCATGCATACATGTATGTATGTGCTTGTTGTATGTGTTTTGGCTAAAAGGAGTAGTAAAATGAATAAATTCATATGTATTGACTGGTTTCCATTCACAAGAAAGGGGACAGAAGTAGATGTCCATGTCTTACCAGGAGAAAGCATCTGCTTAAATTGAGAGGTAACTATTTCTCACCTGATACTGGATAGTCTCTTGCATGGCTCCAAGATGAACTGGGATGTGAGGAGCATTGGCCACCAGACCGCCATCTGGACCAAACATGGCACAGCTAAAATCTAGACGTTCCTGCAAATCACCAGATTGATTTAGCTTGAGCACAAATATATCCCGACGTTTCAGAATGCAGCATCACAGTTGTCAAGGGTAAAATGTCATGCATTTATTTATTAAATACGAGTTAAAGTTAGGAGACAATATCTTGTGAAGTCATATACAATCAGTAATTCTCGTTCAATGGACACTTGAATTTAATTGTCTGTGCCAAACAAAAGGTAGGTTTAGACCAAACAAAAATGAATGACGGAATTGAGAAGTAGGGGTGAGTCACAAGTATGACTTAAAAGTTGTTAATATGGTAGCAGGCATGTTGTATTATAATGCAATGACAACATGTCTGTGATATATAAGGCCATGGTAGATACGGGAAGTCACTGAAGATAATTAATCATCCCATAGAACTTAATCAGTTAGTAGGAATCAGACTTAGTGGACATTAGAACCCTTTTGTCAAATTAGTAGAGCACAGCTTTGATGGACAATATTTATCCATAATTTGAGAGTCTCATAGGCTTTTGCAAATCTTGGTTTCTGGCCACTGCACCTCTACAGGCCGTCAACTCTGAGATCCCCTGCCAGTTCAGTTGAGGTCTATGAAGGCATTAATCCAGGTGTATGATGATGTTGAATGGCAGAAGTCTTGCATGGGGTTCTGTACAACCATTACAGTCAGCTGGTGCCTGAGGCAAAGTACAAGGCTTTTTAATTAACACAATGGCCTAACTTTCCCTGGGCTTGTGGTCGAAGTTGAGACACTACAATAAATATACACATTAAACTCTAGCAGTTCCAAACAACGTGTGATGTGTCATATGTGACATCTGAAGTGTGATATGTGATTAAGATGTTTTGTACATGATGCATACTGTGTGGTAAACTCTTTCCTGTGATTCCCAGCCATCTCTTACTGTTGCTGTGTGGTCACAAATTTAGACTGTTGGAAACTGTCATCCAACATTAATGTCACAACACTTGGGACATGTCAATACACGCTCAGTCTCCTTCACAAGATGTCAACGGGTATGGATACTTATAGCTCCAATGACCAGTTGATTACGCTTGCCTCTGCTTCATCCCCACCACATTCCTTTATGCTAATGTCAAACTGGATTCCTGATTTATATCTTTTGTAACTTCATGTAGTAACTGATTTGTGTTTTCTCATGCACCAGCAATCCTGTATAGACAGCATCAAACCTCTTTGCTAAACCTCAGAGTTCCCACTGGAAGTGCCCTGAAGACCAGCCAATCGGTTCTTTCATTTCCACATACACCAGCTTGGCCTGGACAGTAGAGCAACTTCAGCCCTTGAAGGTATGATGACTCTGTGTCAACTATTCATGCCAGAAATATCCCGACTGAACCTTCTGGAGCACTGACTGAGAGTTAGTTATGATAACTGCCTGATTGAATGAAGTCTCAGAAAGCCATTTCAGAGCTGCAATGACCACCTCAATTTCCATTCTCATGTTGGATCTCATGTTGGAATATGCTGCACTCTGCTCTGTGATGATCTTGCCCCTACATATAAATGTGAAGTCCCACACAGATCTCTCACCTCACTGCAATCATCCATCAGTATATACCAATAAACCACTCTCCCCAGCTATATCATTTGTCAGCAGTCTTATGAGTGCTCCCACTGTACCACTCTCTACATTCTCTACAAAGGATTATAGGGACTTCATGGATATTTTGCCCTGTCTTCCCATGTGTGAATCCATTCCTCCCTTTTGGGCAGATCGCCAATCCATATTACTTGCATGATTGTTTTCTCTACCTATGCCATCCATTGACATTTCTCTCTTGAGTTTTGCCTATTGCTGTCAGTTACGTTCCTATGTAGGGAATGTCCAAAATCATTTGTGACCCTTAAATAAGCCTTAACCTGGGTCAATGAATATCTGGACATGACTAGGACAAGGCATTGCTCACAATGATGAGGATACTGGACTGGCTCTGTAAATACATTTTAAAGAAATAATTTTTTAGGTTAATAGATGATGAAATTCTTATGGTGTGTTTCTGCTGGGAAGCTGTCTTGATTAGACAATTCATCAGCTTTGGGATCAACAACAACACTTTCTGCTGTAGTTTGTCCTGCTATCCAGAAGTAAAGGTAAATGACTCTGTTGGCTTCTGCCAAAGTGATACTAGAAACTAACAGAACTGATGATCAATAGCCTGGCTGGAGACACAGACTTTCACAGAGGTATGCTTTCTTGGTGACTGAGTATGCTCAGGAAGATCAGTTGTGCTGGGCTTAAAGACAGTAGGTGGAGTCTCTTAGGAGGTAAAGCCTGACACAAATCAGGTTTAATTTTGTGCCAGGCCTCACGAGTGTAAGAGGAAATGAACAAGCTGTTAGGCTTGCAAGTTAGGCTATTGTGGAAAGTGGACTAGCAATGGACCAGCTGAATAGTGAATGCCACCAAAGAGGCAGGGCGATTAAGCAAATTAAGTGATGACTGCGAATCTGTAACCTTGACCAGACTGCAAGAGCATCAAGTCAAGAAAGGGGAAGTCAAACAAGAGCGCAATGTGGGATGAAAAAGAAAATCAAGGAAAAAGAGGAAGAGAAGGAACAGGGATGGAAGAAGGAGAAATAGTATAAGATAAAATAGAAGAAATCATTAATTAATTTCATTCCTATTTTAGTAGACAGCATGGCAATATCACATTTTGTCCTGATAACATAAACATTTATTCTACTGGCAGCACAGAAGCTGAAAAGACAGTCTGTTAACAGCACATGATACTGACAGCAAAGTAAACTGCAATGGTATTTTTATTCTGAAACCAAATAAAACTGTTAAAAGAAACTGCAGTTCTCATACCATGTCACACAGATAAAAATCAATGTTATTACCTTAATGTTTGTTGATATTGATGTCCTTTGTAAAACTCTGTTGATAAAAGTTCATAATGTTTGTAAATGTTTATTTTAATAAACAGAAACACAAACACTCAATAAAGACACAAAACTGTGAGGACATATAGGCAAGATTTGTTCACTGTATTATCAATGATTGCAGGAATCGTAAAGTAGATGCAACAAAACTGAGGTCTGGTCAGTACAAGGTCTGGTAAACATTGCTGTCTATTTCAGTCTGGAAGTATCAAGGAAGTATAAAAGACAGTCATAATCAGGCAGAGGATGTAAAGAGAGACTAAGCATATTAAACTGAGACTGAGTGAGACAGATAGGGAGTGTGAGAGAGTGTGTGATAATGAGACAGAGAATGAAAGAAAGAGTGAGCATATGAGACTGAGATTATGTCAGACAGAGTGTGAGAAAATGTATAATAATGAGACAGAGAATGAAAGAAAGAGTGAGCATTTGAGACAGATTATGTGAGACAGAGAGTGTGAGAAAATGTATAATAATGAGACAGAGAATGAAAGAAAGAGTGAGCATGTGAGACAGATTATGTCAGACAGAGAGTATGAGAAAATGTATAATAATAAGACAGAGAATGAAAGAAAGAGTGAGCTTGTGAGACTGAGATTATGTGAGACAGAGAGTGTGAGAAAATGTATAATAATGAGACAGAGAATGAAAGAAAGAGTGAGCATGTGAGACAGATTATGTGAGACAGAGAGTATGAGAAAATGTATAATAATGAGACAGAGAATGAAAGAAAGAGTGAGCATGTGAGACAGATTATGTCAGACAGACAAGGAATGTGAGAGGAAAACAGTAAGAGGCCATTTGTCCACGCCTTGAGACATACTGGGTATATGGTAAAAGAAAAATATAAATGACCCCTCTACATGCCTTGATGTTGTTGTTTGTCCATAAAAAATGATGATGACCATTCATTTCATCCAGTGGGGTTGAGGGTATGAAGCCGTGAGTTCTAAGATGGCTGATAAGGCCTATTTTGGCTTGAAATGTTCTTTGACAATGTGAGTAAAGAATGCATGACGTTCCAGGAGGATCTCCTGCAGGGGTTTTTCTGTCCAGCCTTTTCTTCACAGCTCTTTCAGTCCTGGTTGCTTCACAAGTGACTGCACCCTTGTGTAATGATGTATGCCATGAATTTCAGTCTTTGGCAGCAGTCTCCCGGTGTGAAAATGAATTCCAAAAGCTTTCAGTGAGATTTTCAGAGTGTCTTTAAAGCGTTTCCTCTGGCCGCCTTGGGAGTTTACCACAACGCAGCTCGCCGTAAAAAATTTGTTTAGGGAGCCTGTGATCTGGCATACGAGTTAAGTTACCAGCCCAGGGAATCTGATTTTCCATTAGTAGAGAGTGGATACTGGGCATGGATGCTCTTTCTAGAACTTCAGTGTCTGGGATCTTGTCTTGCCATTTAATCTTCAGTAGCTTCCTAAGACAGACTGCGTGGATGTGGTTTAATTTCATAGCATGTCGCTGATAAACAGTCCAGGTTTCACAAGCATACAGCAGTGTGGATAATACAACTGCTTTGTAGACTTTCAGCTTTGTTTGCAGGCGTATTCCATTTTTGTCCCATAACATGGCTTGATACCTACTGGGTATATGGTGCTAGCCCCATATTTTATACAGCAATCAGCACTCAAAGGTCAATATCACATCTGCTTCCTTTACTTTCCAGGACATTTCCTGGTACCCATTTTAAGCAGGGTTGACCTGGAAGCCCATGTCAATTTTTAAAAATTCCAGGCTATACAGGGGACTCAAACACATGACCATCAGCAGGCAAGTGTGATGTACACAAGAATGTCAGAACTAAAGCCACTGGTATCACAGTTCCATAAGTATACATATCTAAGTATTGTCAGAAACACACTTAAGATTCAGTGCCACACAAACAGTAGGTGTCGACCTAACAATAATGGATGGTGGAAAATAGGATATAGAGGTGTGTCACAGTTATGACTTAACAGTGTTTATATGGTAGTAGATATGTTTTTTTTTTTTATGTACAGTAGATTATTTTTTTTAAATATCAAATTAAAGGGGGTTGCATAGGGAAAACTACTGTACATAATTCCATGGTAGAAATGGGAAGCTGCTTAAGACATTTAATCATCCCATGGCACTTAATCAGTTATAGGTTGCACCAGTAGCACCACCCAACTAATGTAAAAATAGTGTGCATACAATGTGGCATACATTTCTGTTTTATTGGTGAATTGTCAGTTGTTTTTTCAACAACAAATACATTTGTTAATAACTAATAAATAAAATGTAGGGCAAAATTAATCAGGCCAGTCATTACCTGCCCATTTGTTCAGCAGTGCTCATAAACCTGTGAGAAAAGATGGAAAGCTGTATTGCATCGAGGTCTGTTCCAATCACTTTCTTATTGGCACTGCCAACTTTGATGCGGACATCGCCATGTCGACTGATCTCTGCGACACAGTTCGGTTCAACGAGGATTGTGCTGCAAGTTGATATTTCAAAGTAAAGCCACCAAGAAGAAACACTTCATCATGAAGATAGGTATTTTAAAAAAGCAAACAGTAAAACATAAACAGATAAATAAATTTACAGGTATTAATCGGCACAAACAGAAATAGAAGAAAGAAGTAGAGATTAGAGGACAGTATATACAATACAACAATTGAAAGTTATAGTGACCACATTAGAATATTCAACCTAACACCTCCATATGTCAACAACGCCTCAATGAAAGAACAGGTGTACTTCCACACAAAGCCAACTAGACAACTAGGTGTTTTTTTAGTGAGGTGCTGTCGTCATTTGGAGATAGCATGTTCGAATCCCTGTGTGGTCACTACAGCTTTAAAGTTTTATACAGCCTTGCTTGCTTGTTTGAAACAAAATATTCCAGCACCGTTCAACCGTCAAATTTTCGGTCAGTTATAATTGAGGCCCATATGGTGTTCCTTTTAGTCGATTATACTACCTAGCGTGTCCTCTAATTTCTACTTCTGACCTCTACGTCTATGAGTGCTACTCAATACCTGTGAATTTATTTCTTGTGCTTTTTCAATGACCCTAACAATTGATAGTTCTGTGTATCAAATAAACAGATAAGTTTAATTTAAAAACACATGCACTACAAAATTATGAAAACAAAACTAAAATCCTAAACTGAATAGCAAAATTCTCTCAGGCAAATTAATGCATTTTTCAAATTATAAAGATAAAAAATACAAAAACTATACAAAATAAAAATACAATTGCACAAACAGTAAAACATTATCAAGATAAAATCCTCTTGTTCTACTATCTATTATCCCCCAAAGGAACACAGGCCCTCAACTAACTCACGCCAAGCCTCCTATCTTTTGCTACCTCCTGCAGCTCCCTCCCTAGTCTCTTATTCTCATTTCCAAGTATTCTTAGTTCTATGAAGATACATGCACAATGGACTGCTTATGGTCCAGTAAGGCATATAGGCTATTGAGCTGTTAAGGCCTCTGGAGTGTTTTTGCTTCTGGCTATGATTTGTTTATGCATTGTCCTCATTTCCTCATGTTGGACTGGTAGTGAGTGAGTGGCACCTTGCAGTCTTGACAGACCAAAGTATGTGAGTTGGAATGTGGCCAGAATTCCATCACAATGCCTGGGCAGAGCTTCAGAGAAACATGTGGTGCCCAAATGACATGTTCCCTCTCTCGGCCTTGCATTGTGTTTTCCAGAGGAATGGGTAACCAATACGTCTGGCACAAGGTAGGCTGCAGACGCTGGCGGCTAAGCATCAAACCTCCGAGACCTCACCTCCACGGGCAGGTGGCGAGTGGTGGCCATACCCTGGAACCCAAGGGACCTGACTTAGAGGTGTTCAGCCAAGTCCCATAGGTGAGGGCCTCGTACGCGCCTAAACCATAGGGCGCAGACATCTGTCAACCACAAGTGTCCGGACCTGTGTAAAGCGTGCACTATCGTCAGACTCCCCGCCTGACCTTTGTGGATCCCGCGACCACTGGGAATAGGCCCGTCGGAGATATCGACGGAGATATTGCTCGTCTGTTGCGAGCAAATCTCCCTTGAGTGAATAAGTAAAGAAACGATAAAAGTAGTACATGGTTTCATTTCCCAATTACTGAGTTATGTGTGTGGAGTGACACTGAGAGCTGTGGATTTCATGTGGAATGCTTTTGCATCTATCTACGGTTGTTTGTATTCTGAACTGCCTGTTCAGAAAAATGGTGGATGGTCAGTTGCCGAACTTACTTGTTTTGCCTCGTGCAGTAATGTGTGTGCAACTACTGATTTTCTAGTGACTGCTGCTTCCATTGACGATGACCTGTAATTTTAGTGGTGGACTGTTGTGTTGGCATTCTGGCAGCAGCCTTATGCATGTATGCCTAAGTGCGCTATTCATTTGTTGGATTTGCTGTCTGTTCCACTTATATCACAGGACAGTGAGGAGCATTTTGTGTGATATACACTGGTACAGGAAAGGAGTAATATGGGATGAGCCTTTGCCATGAAGTTGGAACCGTGACCAATGACTAATATGCAAAAACTAAAACTCATGAGTAGATCAGTGGAAGTATCTTCACACCGATGCACTTTAAAAACTACAAAACATATAATTATTTTAAAATATCAGTACAATTATATCATGGTTAATTACAAATTCTTCTTCTGCCTTTATTTTCCATTGCAGCATTGGCTCTTAACCAAATCATGCCAAACCTTCCTTGTCTTTTGCTATCTCCTGCAGTTCACGCTGTGACCTTGCCATATTATTCATCTCACTGCTAATTCTCTTCTCCATGAATTTGTAAGTCTCGCTCTTATTTCATTTGCCCAGTGTGTTCCAGAAGAAGGACTATCTAGTTATATTATTAACAAGTTTTCTTAACGCGTGTCCTATCCAGCACCGAGTCTTTCCTCGCCTCTTGATTCGCAGGAATCAGTCTAGCTCTTTCTCGCTCTTTCTCTCACTCTCTCTCTCTCACACACACACACACTCTCTCACTCTCTTTCTCACACACACACTCTCTCTCTCTCTCTCTTTCTCTCTCTCTCTGTCTCTCTCTCAGGTCCACATTTTCTGTTATATCAGTTTAGTCGTTCTATTCTGTGCAGGTACTTTACAAATAACAAATGCAATAATGATAGCCAAGAATACTGCATGTGGCTGAAACAGTAACACAAAATGCATTACAGATCGATGCCATTATCTAAACCTGCCCATGACTTATCCCTGTGAGAGTGGACCATAAGAGCAAAGATATTAAAGTAAACCTGTGAAAAAGACGTGACAGTCATGTCATCAACTCTAGCAGTTTGTGAATTAGTGTCATCACCACAACCATTAAATATGCTTAGCTAATAGAAGTATATGCGACATACAGTCTCATAGAAATGGCTGGGTATGAATTATATCCATATTTCATAGTTGTGGGTTCAGGTGAGTGTCAGACCTGGCTAGTGACGACACCTTTTAGAGATGTCTTGCTGTCAATACTTGACGAACTGGTCAACTTGTCTACCTCAGCCCTAGAGGTCTTAGATTCACTTTCAGACTGCATCGTTCAGATCATGAGTGCAATGTTTCAGAATCCACCTGGGTCCCATCGCTGGAGCTATGAAGTTTGTGCTTTGTTCGATTTTCACAGCAGGTGGCTTGCCAATCTATGGAGAATGACCAAGCCAGATAGGATCGAACTCGGTACAATGAAGTTGATCCTCTCACCTTTAACCTTTCACTTGTAGTACAGCTATACCGTGAGCAAGGTGCTATCATCAATAGGAAGTGACAGATTTATATTCTAGTATGCTTATAGCTTTCACTTTTTTTCTGCTGTTGGCATGTCTTATTATTTCTCTTTCCTTTATCCTTTGTGATGAAAAGTGAGCAAACATGAGGAATTATGGAAGGTGAGCATATAAGAGGAATTAAAGTTTTAAAAAAGCATGGAGCTATTCTCCCGCTATGAAGCCTGATGGGTATATGGTGCTAACCTCATATTTTTAGCCTGAACTGACTCTCGGCGGGTATTTTGGTCAATATCGTGTCGACCACCTTTACTTCCCAGAAAATGCCCTGTCATCCATTCTAAACTGGGAGTCCAAATCAGTGAAATAATCGACATGACGCCTGGGTTGGCAGGCAAGAGTGCCAGCTACTGAACTATAGTTAAAGTAAGAGAAAGACAACAAGGACAACAGACTACTATCAAGGCAGGAGACAGAAAATTCTGGAGATCCACTGCAGCCAACATGCCATGTGAAGATGACAACTGATCTGACCTGATTAAAATATAAGAAAGGCATCATCATCATGGGCTATGCCACTATGCATGGGCAATCATGTTTTGTCATTTCACTCAATCACCAGTCTTGGGTCAGGTCTGTGCTCTCATCCCTAGCATGCCATGTGGCCAAGCCACCCAGGTATTCACCTCTATGCCTTCTCCTTGCTCTTCTCCCATCAAGTTTGCTAGATGCCACTAAGTTTACAAGTTCATTTATCCTCATATCATGCCCAAAATATCTTGTCTGTCTAGATCTAATTTCTCTAATCAACGTGTGGTTTTCATGTGATTCTTGAAGGAATGTCCCATTTATTTTTTTTCTGTCAGAATATAGTATTGTTTTTACATTTTCTTCAGAAGCCACATTTCAACTGCCACCGGATGTTTCTCAGCATGTCTGCTTATTATGCATGTTTCACACGCATACAACAGCTTAGGTTATATATAGAACTTTAACACTCTTTTTCTCACTGCAACTAGCACAAGTGCTGTGGTAATAATGTTACCTGTTGTTATCAATGATGATGGCAGGCCCAGTTACGGTATGGCCGGCACATAAATTATCTAGCAGATATACATCTGTATCCAGCATGCCTTCTTCAAAATGAGTTTGAACAGTCTGTTAGAGAAAGACATATACATTAAGCTGTTTAAATTAGACTACTCAAATCAAGAAATACAATAACAGTTACATGATTACAATTCACTTATTTTGCCCAATCAGGATTCTATTCTCTGACCTTTGTCATAAGGATGTCAATAGTGTTGTGTTTGTTTACTGGTTAAAAAAGTTTGTTGCATAACCTTTACAGAACGTAGCAGTCAACTCCACCATTTTTTGGCTGTTTGTAATCCCTGGGCAAGTTTAAGTTCAGTAGTTTGCCATTACTTTCTGAATGACCGGCACTTATACCATTGTATAGAAACCAACGCAAGGCGGTCTGCTTCCAAATCGCCCGCAGCTGGTTTTGAACACGACATGCAAGATTACGAAGTGCAATCGAAACACCTTCGCCACAAAGCCAGTTTACGCGTACGTATGTGATATTTCCACCCTTCAGAAGAGACAGTTTAAGTGAGTTAAACCTCTCAGTTATGCTGACCTCTAATTTACATATGATTTAGTCATATTGGTACCCGTAAGTTACTGGGGCCATGAGGGGAGCAAAGAATAGTAACATACTAACCTACCATGCATGTTTGTAAGAGGCAACTAAGGAGGGTTGGCACAGGACTGTCTACCTCAGTGGTTCTCAACCTGTGGGGACTTCCCCCCCCCAGGGGGGAATTTTAGGGTTTCCAGGGTGGGAATGAAGATCATTTCAAGATTGCGTTAATACAAGAACCGATTACTTGATATTGCTTTTCCCTTCATACTTTACAGTTATGCACGTCTCATCCTTCTAAAATTCATTTTATAAAGTAAGTAGACTTACAAATCACGTTTTATGTGGATATCTAGACCTGTTTTAACATATTTACCTTCCATTTTTACGTATACTGTGTGTGTGTGTGTGTGTGGGGGGGGGGGGGGGGGTTAGGTAGGAAATATGAAAGGGGGGGAATGACGTTCTGAAAATATGGTGACGGGGGGCACGGGCCAAAAAAGGTTGAGAACCACTGGTCTACCTCATCCCATAGAACACTTTAGTTGCACAATGTAAACAATCATTAACAAGTCTACAAAGGGTGTGGCCTGAGTTGGTTCAGGGCCTATATTTTATTGGGAGATAATAGGCAGCAGAAGAAGACTACATATGCTTCTATGCCTCTGTTCTTCATTGCTCTAGTTGCAGATCCACCTGCATATATTTGGATTCATGCTTCTCTAAGATGAAGTTCTTCAGACATTTCAGATTCTGCTGTACTCTTTTGGAGTTCATTAATAGAGGTCACAAATGACAAATAAAGCTAAAATGATGAGGCTTTTCACTCAGGAACCAAGGTACAAGAGATTCAGGTGCAAAGGCTTGAAAAACATAGAACACGTCTTAACATATTTTACTGCATCTCAAAAGGTGCATACGAACGAACGAACATACTTTATTTTCAAAGGGTTAATAATTGGGCACGCAGGCCTGTCTAACATTCTGCCCTTCTATCACTCTCTTTCATATATTATTTCATTCACACATCATTCAAGGCTAACTGAGAACAGCAACAATATAAAATATATGCATTATAAAAGCATGGGCAAAATGAAAACATCAGTACTACACGACTCAGTAATATTAAATATTGGTGTAGCACTTGTTATTAGCTATTTGGAATATATTGGTCTACCAAAAGGGGGCTGACTGTTATACTAGGAGTTTACTATCATTATTATTTCTATTATTAAGGGGGAAGGTAATCCGTACTGAGATAGTGTTTGAATAATTTGAACTATATGTATAGGGATTGGTGATATCTTTGATTTCTTGTGGAAGATTGTTCCACAGCTGATCTGCAGAGTATGTTAGGCTGGTTTTGTATAAGTCAGTCCTAGGCTTCAGAATGTGTAATATATTTATATGCAGAGTTAGAAATGTCCACATTCAAACAATTTCAGTGACTGTATGTGTTATCTATTTTGGCCAAAATATTCATCTTTTCTATTCATATATATGATATATGATGCACCTGACGAGATATAGTTACATAAATCAGGCAATAAATTGTGCAGCCTACTTTTTGTTGCTTTTGTGTTTAAAACTCACCTTCTCTTTTCTTGGTGGCTCTGAAGCTTTTGGTATCTCAGTATATGATGCAGCCTGAGATTTACCCACACCTCTGACTCGAATGTCATCGACATAAATCTGACGGTCCTTCAATGTAAAGCCAAACTCTGTTTTGTACCTACAATTGTCAAAAATAAACATATTCATATCATCTTACGCAGCGTTGAAATCTAAACATAATTATTGGTTTCATTAAAATAGCCTGTTAGCCTGCTAAGTTACCATTTGTCTGCATTTACCTTTGGAAATTAATCATAATATAGCCACTAACTTTTCTAAACATGTTTTATTGTAAGTAAAACTTCCATTTCTACCATTAATTTGTATTTATGTTGACAATGTATAACCCCCAAACAGGACATCCTGATTGTGCTGGGAGACTTCAATGCAAAAATAGGTAGAGAGCAAACTAATAAAAAAGTGGCCGGTATGGAAAGCCTACATACAACTTCAAATGATAATGGATGGAGAGTCATCAACCTGGCAGAAGCCAAAGGACTGCAGATTAGCAGTACCAGACTACAAAGAAAGGATATACACAAACAAACTTGGAAATCATGTGACAAGAGAACCTATAATCAAATAGATCACATTTTAATTAACAACAGAAATGCATCAAACATACAGCAAGTCAGAAGTTATAGAGGAGCTGAGTGCCATAGTGACCATTTCCTCGTTGGAGCAAAATTTAAAATAAAACTTAAGAGAGCTTTCTATACTAAATTACAAAGATTACACCCAACATATAACAGAGAAAAACTACAAGACATTACAGTCAAAGAGAAATTTACAGATGAAATAAAATGTAAACTTGAAACTTTGCAAAACCCTTTGGAGGAAAGCGTTGACCAAACTTGGTTGAACATCAAGAATACAATTCAATCTACCGCAGAAGAATGTCTCGGTGTGTCAACCACGCATAGAAAGAACAGATGGTTCAATCAAAAATGTGAAGAAGCAGTCACTAAGAAGAAGAATGCCAGACATGTATGGTTAAATGACATCAATAACATCCAAAAGGAAGAGCATTATAGAAATGAATGTAAAGAGGCTACAAAAATAGTCAGACAGCAGAAGCGAGAATATATGAGTAATATAATCAAAGATTTGGAAACTAATCACCAGAAAAATGAATCCAGAAAGTTTTTTAAAGTACTGAAGTCAATGAAACGAGGGCACCAACAAAACACATATGGTTTAAAAGACAAAAATGGGAATATGATAAATACCAATGAAGAAATGTGCAACACATGGAAAGAATATTTTATTGAATTACTAAATTGTGAAGCTCCAAGTAACATTTTCCCACAGGAAGAGGTTCTAACATGCGAACCACAAATTGAAGAACCTACATTTGAAGAAATCCTATATGTAATCACACGACTTAAAAACAATAAGGCAACTGGGACTGATGGAATTGCTGCTGAATTTATAAAGGCAGGTGGCCATGCATTACATCTAAAGCTATACGAACTAATAATAAAAATCTGGAGGACAGAAGAATTACCCCATGACTGGAAAGAGTCATTATTGATACCTATCTTTAAGAAAGGAGACAAGTTCCAATGTGGAAATTATAGAGGAATATCACTACTGTCCACAAGCTATAAGATACTATCTGCAGTATTACTAAATAGACTAAAACCATATTCAGAAGACATATTAGGTGACTACCAGGCGGGTTTTAGACAAAACAGATCAACAATAGATCAGATATTTATCTTACGACAAATAGCCGAGAAACATTGGGAATATAAAAGAGATCTCCATAACATTTTTGTGGATTTTAAAAAGGCTTATGATAGTGTCCATAGGAATAGTCTATGGAATGTTATGCAGGAATTTGGAATACCAAGGAAGTTAATTAACATGACCAAACTATGCATGGAAGATACTTATAATATAGTAACATATAAAGGCAGGAAATCAGACCCCTTCCAAATAACATCTGGCTTGAAACAGGGTGATGCACTATCGCCGCTACTCTTCAATCTGGCTCTAGAGAAAGTTGTAAGGAAGGTAAAGGAGGAATGTGATATTGGAGGAACATCCAAGCTGCTTGGTTATGCAGATGATATAGATATTATAGGGCAAAGTGAACAAAAGACATTAGAAATATTGACTCACTTAAAGGAAAAAGCCCAACAGATGGGGCTGGTTATCAACCAAGATAAGACAGAATATATGGTAATTTCAAGAGACGGAATGGCTAAAAACTCTGGCCACATACAAATAGATAATATGACCATTAAAAGAACGGAAACATACAAATACCTGGGTACAATCTTCAACTGCTCCAACATCATAAGGGAAGAAATACAAACTAGAATCAACTCTGGAAATAAGATATACTATGCACTACAACATCTACTAAAATCAAAGGCGCTATCTCGTAACACCAAAATCACAATATACAAAACACTGATCAGACCAGTTGTGCTGTATGGCTCTGAAACCTGGAGTACAACGAAAGGAGACGAAGCCTTGTTACAAACCTTTGAGAACAAAATTTTAAGACGCATCTTTGGACCCATTAGGGATACACAAAGTGGAGAGTGGAAAAGAAGAAGTAACAAAGACATTTATGATTTGTTTAAGTCCCCGCTAATCACTGGTATCATGAAGGCTAATAGACTACAATGGCTGGGGCATATAGAAAGAATGGAAGATAATAGGGAAACAAAACTCGCTTACACTCAGGAAATAAATGACCGTAGACCCCGAGGTAGACCAAGAAGGCGGTGGAGAGATAATATACATACAGACCTACAAGCACTTGGAATCAACGACTGGCAAGAGAAGGTCCACCAGAGAGACGAATGGAGACAGATTGTATTTGCAGCAAAGAACCTCAATGGCTCGGAATGCTGAAGAAGAAGAAGAAGAGAATGTATAATATAATTATCAACTTACCTATACAGTATCATTGTATCAAACCTCAATTCTGATTACATTTATGATTGTAATCACCAGTTGGCCACACACACAAAAAAAAAAAAAAAGTAAATGACATTCTTTACACAACTTGAGGCATGTAGAGCATATGTTGCTAGCACCAGATTTCTTTTAGACAACATGGCACTCGAGGGTGACATGGTCAATGCACATCAGTGGCCTTCATTTCCCAAGACATTTTCTGGTGCCTGTTCTAGGTACCTGGAAGCCCAGAACAAAGGTTTTAAATCTACCTCTACCATCCAGTTCCTACCTACTGATTATAATTATGATGAATCCTATATACTTGTGATTCCAATACTTTCTGTGGGTAAATAATCCACGATCTGAATGCCTGATATTTTTATTTGGTGCTCGCTCGCTTTGAACTCAAGCTTAGTCCATACACTATTTTATAGTAGTGATGGGCTGAATTTTGTGTGTGGATTAGCTTTCCCTATTATCAGTGTCCCTCGCCATCAGGCGAACCCACCCCGACTTCAGAAGTACTTGTAATTAATGTCCCCAAGTCAAGGACGAGAATGCCTGATATAATATTCATGCATATCTATCTGACAGATATAGAAATGTGGGGGGAAAATAAACAGCACGCATATGATCATATAATGATTATGATGATAAAGATGAATCTGGAGAAACTCACGCATCCTACATGTCAGACAATACTCTACCCCCTACTAAGGCAAAGGTCTTCAACCAACTCATCCTATCCTACAGGAGATTTACTGGATTTTTGTGTCAGTAGTTTGCCATTGCTTTCTGAATGGTGATGCCACATACAATCATAATCAAAGCAAAGTGGTTTGCTTCCACATGGAATTATGAAATTGTGCATCTCACTATCACCTAAGCCAGCTCCTGTTATAACGCAACATCGTTACAATCAGAAATTAAAATAAAATACATACTACAATATGTACACATGTATAAAGCCAATGACCTTGTGATGAATGCAGCATAAAAATCCCCATGAGCAGGTGTGTCTTCTGTGGATACGAGTTGGGCTGAGCACATCAATGCACAGTCAGTGCCTGCGTAACGAAGGTGGAGGAATGGCTGCGTCTCAATATGTTTGCTGGAGAACAGAATAAGATCTCATATTCAATTAAAGTCAACTATCACATTCTTTGAAGCCACATAGAAAGTGTTAGAAATTTTTAAAAACCATATGAAATACACAAACAAGAAAAAACACCTGTGATATCTTTATAGCTAATGTTTAACTGATGTTGGAAATCAGAACAGTACTCAAAAGAGTTCTGTGTAGATCACAATCCTGTTAAATATGTCCTATAGCCATCTTAGATAAGAAAAAGAACTGGCAACTTCACTTAATAAATGCTAATTTATTATACTTTGTGCCTACAATACTAAACATTCTCTCACATTACTTTCAACACACATATCTGCTTCTTTTACTCTCAGATCACTGATATGAACATGTCAATGTGAGTAGAAATAATGTAAAGTATGCATGAAGCTTGTCACAGCAGAGAATTCATTTATTGTAACCCATTTCTTCATGAAAGATTGTTTTGTTCTCCTTCCTGCATTCTGTCTCAGACTTCGATTCGTTTTGAATATGAACTTACATGTAGTTTTTGAGCACATTGATATCTCTACATAGTTTACCTTTAACTTAGATTTCTGGGGACCACAACTGTGCACGGAGAGTTCTATGTAGATGATACTCCCATCAGATATGTCCTGCAGTTATCACAGATGGTCTACATACACATTCAGGCCCTAGCCAAACTTTGAACTTACAATATAGGTGTCTTGAAGTTTGCACTGTTCTAGCCTGAGTTTAGTTGTGTTGAGTTTGAGTTGAGCTAAGAACCGACATCACAGCACTGGGGACATTCCTATATGTGCTGCGCACTCATCTGCAACAACAAGTGAAGAGTCCCAAAACTAATGGTACCAGTAGCAGTCTGATTACATGTCCGACTGGCCTTTCTACTGAGTTCTGAGAGTCAGCCAGATCCTCTGGTCACTTCCTGTAGCACGATGCTCTCTAACCCATTCTTCTGCACTATACACGTGATTCCAAAGGACCCCGACCACATCTGCCTTATCATACACCAATAGCCGACCAATAGGTGCAGATCCAGCCAGTCTATCTACCTGCTCATTTACCATCACACCAACATGTCCTGGGGGAACAATCCAACAGTTTCTCCCTACTTTTGATTGTTGAATGGAAGCCTCCATTCTGCCCAAAGCATGTCCTGGTCTAAGTCTGGATATGATCATTTGTCCACTTCGTTTCCAGGTATTTCCAACTGTCATTGTGAACTAATGTAAGGTATACTTTGATCTCTTTGTAGAATTGTGTCTTTATTTTTCGTTTGTCTTCATAATTTGGGACTGTTTTGTTTCTTGGTTAGCTAGTCAATCAACTTTTTATCATTAACCATTATATTGCAATGTAAGGGTATTAACTGTATGAAGGAGTAATTAAAAGAAAAACACAGGTATGAAACATAATTACCTGTCAAAACCTTGTTTAATGAGCTGTGTTTGACATTCCTCTTGCAGTGCTGAAATTCTGGTATCAATCTGCTCAAAGTTTTCTGAAAATATATATGAAATATAAATTACATACTCATAATATAATAAAATAACGCAACAACTGTGATGTCTTAATCTCATCTTGGTTTCTAAGAATCAACATCATAGCATTCATAACAAACTCATCGCTGCTTCATATCCTGCAGCAAATGTTGCAAGATGTAGATGCTGATAATTCCAGTAACACACTGATCATAGGCACATCAAATTCATCCCCTCATGCACCCCTCCCTTATTGGAAAGTTAGTTGCATGTCCTTTACTAAATGTCGCAGCAAATCCCAGAATTTATTGGCCGTTTGTGATTTACTAGGCAATTTTAGTTTCGTGGTTTGTCTTTGCTTTCTGAATCTACATATGACAAGAGAAGACATAAAACAGGCACTGACAGTTAGAATCTACATCAGTTATCAGTTGGGGTATCGTCATTGCACTCCGGACAGGTCCATAGGTACTCAGATTTTCCCCCCAGCATATGCATCAGTGTGCGGTAGCTAATAGTGCTAGTTCTGTGTTGGTTGACGAAGCCCCTCGTTTTCCCGATGTACCTCTTGTGTCTGGCCATGCCAATTCTTACTCTCAAGTCTCTTATCCTGGAAAACGATGTGGATTCACTGATGTCAAAGTCCTCTGTTCTCAACATCTCTTTAAAGATGTTAATAACATCGGCGCGATCCATGGGCTGGCCATCTGCAGGGGATGCAGAGCCAGCCAGTTTATCAGCTCGTTCATTTCTCTCAACTCCCGCATGTCCCGGGACGAAGATGAAGTTGACTTTACAGACAACGGACTTCCGCAGCAAATCAGTCTACTGTCTACGTACAGATCCTGCATCGACCTTCTGAATCATGCTCATTGAATCAGTTAGTACACACAAGTTGGTATAATGCTGTGATTCCAGCCATATGAAAGCCTGCGTTACTGTCATCACTTCCATCATCATGCTGCTCGTGGTCATAGAGTTGGCACCACTGGATTCTTGAACGGTTCGCCCCGCTGAACGAGCTGTAAATGCCCACGCACTTCTCTGCTGCTTTACAACAGATCCATCTGTATAAATGAGCACTTCGGGGTTGTCTGAGTGTTCATTGAACAGCGTGTTGACCTCTGCATTGACAGCAGCAGGGTTCTGTTCTCTGCACCATCTGTCAAGTGTGATAATGCAGGAGAAGGTGCACTTAAAAGCTGGAGGCTCAGGCACCCGTTCCTTGCTGGAGTTGATACTGGTAGGACTGCAGATCTGTCTGATGACATCTTCCATCCGACCCATCCATGATTTGTCCCTCTTTAGCCTGTCACCCTTTACTCTGAACATATCTGCATGCAGAGGGAGCTGCTCATCTGCACTTATTTTTAAGTATGCACGAGCTCTCCAGATCTTGATCCCATGGTTCATAGTCAGGGAGTCAAAGAGGTATCTCATTGCTACACAGCTGGTCTCTCTCATGCAGCCCAAAATGATGCGCATGGCTTCGATTTGTACCTTTTAAGTCTTTAGACTTCAAGTCTTCAGACTAGAATCTAAATACGACAAGAGAAAGCAGACAACAGGCAATGATAGAATCTACATATGACAAGAGAAAGCAGACAACAGGCAATGATAGCTGGAATCTACATATGACAAGAGAAAGCAGACAACAGGCAATGATAGATAGAATCTACATATGACAACAGAAAGCAGACAACAGGTAATGATAGAATCTACATATGACAAGAGAAAGCAGACAACAGGTAATGATAGCTGGAATCTACATATGACAAAAGAAAAGGCAAACAATATAAGACATGTTAGTGTCTTATTTTTTTAAAAGGAAGGCAGGAAAGGAAGAGGGGAGAGGGAGTGGATTCTTATTACCTGGACTGTATGTTAAAGCGCAAGGCTCTTGTGCCTCATTAACAACATCAGCAAGTGCCATGCCATAGGCTGAAAGAATGCCTGCATATCTGCAAACCAAAGTGAAAAAAATAAACATAGCAAAATATGAAGTGTCCACTGCACGAAGTGTGTATGTGATCGACAAAGAAATGTAAGAAAAGGTAATGTACCCATTCACATGCCACCAAAGCACACTGATTAACAATGTGATGAGCTCATACTGACTCTGCTTGAATGGCAGATAGGTATACTGTATTTAAATCCCAACTGTCTAAAGCACCAATGACCAAGATCTGTGGAAAGACATGAATGTCTACACCAGCTGGCCAGGCATGTCTTGATAATGATGATGACCCTCATTCATTCATTCATTCATTCATTCATTCATTCATTCATCCATCCATCCACCCACCCATCCATCCACCCATCCATCCTTCCTTCCCAGGCATATACCCCTCTATTACTGTTCTCTCCAAACTTTCATGACGTTTCAAATGACCAAAATATTTCAATTTTCTTTATTTTATCATCTTTAGTAGCCAATCTTCTTTAATATTCAGACCTTGTTGAATGAAAGCATTCGTTCTTTTCTGTATCCAAGATATTCTTAGAACCCATCTATAACATTTATATTCAAAGGCATTTATGCGCTGTTCAGCTTGTTTAGTAAGTGTCCAGGTCTCACAGGCGTTTGTTGCAATGGGAAAGATGGATGCTCTTAAAAATCTAATGTTTGTAAGTCTGTCTGTCCCACTCCACAATTTATTAAGTTGTTTTATTTTTTGAAGTGCAATAGATA
This sequence comes from Cepaea nemoralis, assembly GCA_014155875.1. Taxonomy (NCBI): domain Eukaryota; kingdom Metazoa; phylum Mollusca; class Gastropoda; order Stylommatophora; family Helicidae; genus Cepaea; species Cepaea nemoralis. The sequence continues at coordinate 77,247 of JACEFZ010001841.1, forward strand.
TTTGTCTTTTAATTTCTTACATTGTGTCACCATTGTTGTTAATGAATTACCCAAGATTTCTTCTTCTTCTTTGTGTTCATTCGGAGTGTTTTTTCAGATGTGATTGCGGTGTGTCTAAGTTATGCGCCCTTGGGCCGAAACCCGTAGGCCAACACATCCAACTTTTAGCGTGCTTTTTTGACCAGGTAGCATTCCTGGGAGACTCTCACTTATGCGGTACCGTCCACAACCCAGCTGGCCAAGTTGGAACGGTCGAAGACTTAACGGTCATATCCCTCAAAGGAAGGCAGGGACAGTCCATGGCATTTTCCGCCATCCAGGGTGGCTTCCATAATTGCAGGGCCGACACATAGTGCCCTGGTGCTGGGCTCACTGAGGGAATTGTCATGTCCTGCTCATGGCTGCTTTAATCCCTCACTTCAATATAATGGGCATTTCGTTCGTCCCGGGCCATTCCCGCGCAAACCAGACAGGTCTGGAGACAGTATCCACTCAGCGAGTTTTCAACACAGACATGTGCTTGTCGTTGCACCTGTCAGAGCTGTTCCAGGCACGACGGACATTCGGAAAACTACCTAGTCAGAGCTGTTCCGAACATGAGCGGCATTCGGAAACTAGGTAGTCAGAGCTGTTCCTAGCACGAGAGACACTCGGACGAGACATTTCACTCGGACGTAAATGCGTAGAGCCAATTTTTATTTTGCCACCCGTAGGACGTCACTTCCGGCTTCAGCGGGCATTTTTAATGAGGTTAGCATTCCTCTGGTTTCGAGGCACGTTAGACTTATTTTTGTGATGTCGCCAACATCTCAGCTGGTCAAGATAGAATGATAAAAGACATCACGGTTGACCCTCAAGGGAAGGCAGGGGCAGACCATGGGCATTCCCTCGCTATCCAAGGAGGCTTCCATAATTGCAGAGCCGGCACATATTGCTCTGAGACTGGGCTCACCCGAGGAGTTGCCTCGTCCTGCTCACGGCTGCTTTAGTTCCCTCACTTCCATGTGTTGGGCATCTCGCTTGCCACTGGTCCTCAAGCACACACCAGGAACGGTCAGTCTGCAGGCAACATCCACTAGGTAAGCTTTCGCTTCGGACTTCGGACTACGCAATGGATTTGCTAGCCGTGCGTTCCATTTCGTGTTATTGAGACAGTTTTTCCACTTTTGTCTACTCTCTACGAGTTAGATACAGACAGTTTTCGCAACCATTTCATTCGACTGGGGCACTTCTTCAACCTTTTTGTAATCGCTCACGAGGTAGGCTACATGTGCTGCCGGCTCAGCACCTTACCTCTGTACAGCAGTAAGCGAGGAATGACCAGGCCCTCTCATCCGGGGATCCCTCATCTGGGAGCCTTTGGACAGGTATCTGAACTGGGCATGTAGCGTGCTCAGTATCTCACCTCCATTTTTCGGTAGGTGAGTATCGGCCCGACTCTCTCATCCAAGGGTAGTAGCTTAGAGGCGTTCAGCTACATCTCTCAGATGGAGGCCTTTGTGTAAGTGTCTGGACCAAGTTTGTGGCTTCGTGTACCTGAGTTTAAATTTTGACTGCTATCCTCAGTCTACCTGCAGAGCAGCAGGTTGTGTCTCTCTTAGTCTGGTCCCTATCCCAAGAGCTGTTCAATATGTTGTTTATATCCATTGGCACAGCGCTTGGGGTCAGTCAAGCTCCCCCACCGCAGCAAGGTGGAGACACATCGGGGGAGACCCAAGATATTAAGATGACCCTAACTTTCCAAAATAATTCTAAGCATGCTCATTTCATGAGACTGGGATGATCCCACAGCCAGGCTGCAGTCTCTGTGATGAAGTGCTCAAACCATCTGTCTCCTGCTCTGAATAGTGTGGGTTTGTTTTTCGCCATGGTGCCATCTCTCCGGAGACTGGTCACCGCTGGAGCTACGGAGTTTGTGCTTTGTGCTTTATGTGATGCACTAAGCAGGCAGTTTGCCATTGTGTGAAGAGAGACCGAGCCATATGGAGTAAAACCTGGTGCAATGAAGTCAATCCTCATGCCTATAACCCTTCCTTCCTGTTCTTTGGAAATAAATGCTGCCATCATTAGGAACTGTTAGCTTTGGCTTGGCTGTAAATACTCTAGAAGACTCAGTTTTCATTGTTTTAAGTATGGACATTGATGTTCATGTCATTTGAAGCCCTAAAAGGGGCTTCATCTATCGGAGTGAGGTTAGTGTACAGAATATCCTGCTGACCCAGTACCAAAGTACCATCTCCATGAGGGACTGCCAAGACAGTGATCCGGGTTGAATCTCCAGCAGTGGTAGGATTATTTCTTCATTGGGTTGTTGACCCAGCATCACAAAATGGGTACCAAACATTTTTAGAAATTTCTGGCAATCGTTTGGGGAGAAAGATGTCAAGGAAGAGAAACTGATCACCACACCTCATTATGCCAGGGGCAAGATTATGTGAAAACTAAACATTTCATAACCCAACGGCAATATATGCCTTGAGACAATCTTTACATTTTACATGTAACATCTGCTGAATCTGGCAAACCAAAACTGTCTCTATGCCAAATCTTCATAACCACAAGGTCTTACTTTTTACTTCTACCTTGCTAGTAAAGAAACAAACAGAGAAAAGGAATTACATAAATACTTAAAATAAAAAAGTTAAGAAATCTTTTAAAAGCATTGAGGCACATTGGGTATAAGGTGCTAGCTCCATATTTTTATAAATCAGCTGGTGTAATTCTTCTTCTTCATCATTCGCCCGATGTTTTTTTGTTTAGGATGTAATTGTGATGTGTCAATTTATACCAGAGCTGTGATATTTGCACCTTTCAGCTGACAAATTCAATGTCTTTGAGCATTTATTGACCGGGTTAGTTTTCCAGGTTTTGTGTAGGGCTTTTTGCCGTCAATAGGTGCAACATCATCGTTATCCCTCTATTCACTGTTAACACACCACTGGCCCGTTGGGAACAGCAATAAGCATGCCAGTCAACCTTCAACAGAAGGCAGGGGCAAACCATGGGCATTTCTCATTATCCCAGGAAGCTTCCATAAGTGCAGAGCCGACACATGACGCTCTGATATTGGATTCACCCAACTGAATCATCACATCCTGCACATTGCTGCTTAACCTCACTTCCATATATTGAGCTTCACATGCACCCCAGACAGCACCTCGGGGGCCACATGATTGTAGTTTGTAGGTTTTGGAATTTGATGATGCCCACATGCTATACATTGAGTGAGACCACCAAATGAATTTACAAGCCAAATAATTTTCCAATGGGCAACCAAGGTGACATTCTCCACCAGCTGACATTCAATGGGTGATGGGGTCAATATCAGGACAGCTGCTTTGTCTACTCAAGACATTCCTGGTATTCATTTGAGACTGGGTTAACTTGGCAGTCCAGTTCAGTTTCAAATAATCGGCCTTGAAAAAGATACAAACACATGACCACCGAGCTGGCAGACAAATAGGCTAGTCACTACGCTAACACAGCTCCCATGCTAATACTTACTTATGTATAAACACTTCCTGCATTCCCAAAGAGCGAGCAATAGCACATGCATGTTGGCCTCCTGCTCCACCAAAGCATGCTAAGATGTGTCGGGTTGTGTCATAACCTTTTGCCTGGAGAAAATTATCATCAGAATGAGACATCTCATTTATGTATCTACCCACGAGAATTTTGCCTAAAGCAAACCAAAAACTTGTTCAAGTCACAAAGAGGTGGGGGGGGGGGGGGGGGGGGGGGGGGAGAAGAAAGAGAGAGAGAGAGAGAGAGAGAGAGAGAGAGAGAGAGAAAGGAGAGAGAGAGAGAGAGATGAGAGAGAGAAAGAGAGAGAGAGAGATGAGAGAGACAGAGAGAGAGAGAGAGAGAGAGAGAGAGTAAAGAGAGTAATATAAAAAGACTATATGTTTTATTCAAACACATTACTAAATATTTGAAACAATAAATTGCTTGTGGGTAGATACATAAATGAGAAGAAAGAGAGAGAGAGAGAGGGAGGAGAGAGAGAGAGAGAGAGAGAGAGAGAGAGAGAGAGAGAGGAGAGAGAGAGAGAGAGAGAGAGAGAGAGAGAGAGAGAGAGAGAGAGAGTAAAGAGAGTAATATAAAAAGACTATATGTTTTATTCAAACACATTATTAAATGTTTGAAACAATAAATTGCTGAATTTGTTGAAACCACACCAACTTACTAGATGGTAACTAATTTAAACCCAAATTACCAGAGTCTAAACAAACAACAAATTACTAAATGTCAAAAGTTCAAAGACTGCTTTCTCCTCCACCCTCACCTTTTTTCCCTCTCCAACACACTCTCAAACATACAAACACATACACATATGATTACATGATGACAAAAATTATTAACATAACTGTTAACATCAAATGGCAGAATAAGGTTATATACAAATATGAAATAAATTACAATAAATAATATGTAACTAAATGTATTGTCTTTGTAATACTTTACTGGATCAGAATTATAGAGAAAGACTAAAACAATTACTAAAAAACTACAAACATTAATTTATTGGTGCGTCGGTAGAATAAAAGGAATACAATGTTATGACAGAACCATCAATGTGGAGGTCACAAAGAGAACTGAACAAATTCCAGCGAATCAAGAGATGAGGAAAAGCTGGAACTGGATAGGACACCCTAGAGAAACATGATAACTGTTTAACTAGAAAGACTCTGAATAAGATAACAAAGGATAAAACAGCTTGATATAAGCTGGTTGCTATCTATGCTCCATTGAGAGATAAAAAGGGCAGAAGAATAAGAAATGTACAGTCTAGCCTTGGTATGTCAAATAATGGCAAGGTACTGGCAATATAGCAGGAGATGTTGGTGGGGTAATAGGACCTCATTATTACTAGGTCACAACTTTAGAGAATAAGGTGCCCAATTATAAATGTAACTAGATCACTCATCAAAACCATCAGGAAAAGACAAATAAATTGTTGAGGCATATCAACAGGAGAGGTGAAATGGAGAAATCAGCCTGATGTGAAAACATAATTTGCAAGAGAGTTAAAGGAAGATGGAGAAAGAGGTATGTGGACAGCTTAAACATCAGGGCAACAAATAATACCACAAGCAACTTCAATTTAATTAAAATATCACATGAAAGAATGAAATGGCGTCCACATCTTACAGGGGCCCATAAGGGAAGCACAGAATATAAACACTGTGACCTACCATGCATGTCATAAGAGGGGATTGAGGTGCATTGTCATGAAAGATACTAAGGAGGGATGTTGTCAGAGGTGACTAAGGAGGGATGTTGCTAGAGGTGACTAAGGAGGGATGCTGTCAGAGGTGACTAAGGAGGGATGTTGTCAGAGGTGACTAAGGAGGGATGTTGCCATAGGTGACTAAGGAGGGATGTTGCCATAGGTGACTAAGGAGGGATGCTGTCAGAGGTGACTGAGGAGGGATGTTGCCATAGGTGACTAAGGAGGGATGCTGTCAGAGGTGACTAAGGAGGGATGTTGCCAGAGGTGACTAAGGAGGGATGTTGCCAGAGGTGACTAAGGAGGGATGTTGCCATAGGTGACTGAGGAGGGATGTTGCCAGAGGTGACTAAGGAGGGATGCTGTCAGAGGTGACTAAAGAGGGATGTTGCCAGAGGTGACTAAGGAGGGATGTTGCCAGAGGTAACTAAGCAGGGATGTTGCCATAGGTGACTGAGGAGGGATGTTGCCATAGGTGACTAAGGAGGGATGTTGCCATAGGTGACTAAGGAGGGATGTTGTCATAGGTGACTGAGGAGGGATGTTGCCATAGGTGACTAAGGAGGGATGTTGCCATAGGTGACTGAGGAGGGATGTTGCCATAGGTGACCAAGGAGGGATGTTGCCATAGGTGACTGAGGAGGGATGTTGCCATAGGTGACTAAGGAGGGATGCTGTCAGAGGTGACTGAGGAGGGATTTTGCCATAGGTGACTAAGGAGGGATGTTGCCAGAGGTGACTGAGGAGGGATTTTGCCAGAGGTGACTGAGGAGGGATGTTGCCATAGGTGACTGAGGAGGGATGTTGCCATAGGTGACTAAGGAGGGATGTTGCCATAGGTGACTAAGGAGGGATGTTGCCATAGGTGACTAAGGAGGGATGTTGCCAGAGGTGACTAAGGATGGATGTTGCCATAGGTGACTAAGGAGGGATGTTGCCATAGGTGACTAAGGATGGATGTTGCCATAGGTGACTGAGGAGGGATGTTGCCATAGGTGACTGAGGAGGGATGTTGCCATAGGTGACTGAGGAGGGATGTTGCCATAGGTGACTGAGGAGGGATGTTGCCATAGGTGACTAAGGAGGGATGTTTCCATAGGTGACTAAGGAGGGATGTTGCCAGAGGTGACTAAGGAGGGATGTTGCCAGAGGTGACTAAGGAGGGATGTTGCCAGAGGTGACTAAGGAGGGATGTTGCCAGAGGTGACTGAGGAGGGATGTTGCCATAGGTGACTGAGGAGGGATGTTGCCATAGGTGACTGAGGAGGGATGTTGCCATAGGTGACTAAGGAGGGATGTTGCCAGAGGTGACTAAGGAGGGATGTTGCCAGAGGTGACTAAGGTGGGATGTTGCCAGAGGTGACTAAGGAGGGATGTTGCCAGAGGTGACTAAGGAGGGATGTTGCCATAGGTGACTAAGGAGGGATGTTGCCAGAGGTGACTAAGGAGGGATGTTGCCAGAGGTGACTAAGGAGGGATGTTGCCATAGGTGACTAAGGAGGGATGTTGCCAGAGGTGACTAAGGAGGGATGTTGCCATAGGTGACTAAGGAGGGATGTTGCCATAGGTGACTGACGAGGGATGTTGCCAGAGGTGACTGAGGAGGGATGTTGCCAGAGGTGACTGAGGAGGGATGTTGCCATAGGTGACTGAGGAGGGATGTTGCCAGAGGTGACTGAGGAGGGATGTTGCCATAGGTGACTAAGGAGGGATGCTGTCAGAGGTGACTAAGGAGGGATGTTGCCAGAGGTGACTGAGGAGGGATGTTGCCATAGGTGACTAAGGAGGGATGTTGCCAGAGGTGACTGAGGAGGGATGTTGCCAGAGGTGACTGAGGAGGGATGTTGCCATAGGTGACTGAGGAGGGATGTTGCCAGAGGTGACTAGGAGGATATGGCAAGGATGTTGCCATAGGTGACTAAGGAGGGATGCTGTCAGAGGTGACTAAGGAGGGATGTTGCCAGAGGTGACTAAGGAGGGATGTTGCCATAGGTGACTAAGGAGGGATGTTGCCATAGGTGACTAAGGAGGGATGTTGCCAGAGGTGACTAAGGAGGGATGTTGCCAGAGGTGACTAAGGAGGGATGTTGCCATAGGTGACCGAGGAGGGATGTTGCCATAGGTGACTGAGGAGGGATGTTGCCATAGGTGACTGAGGAGGGATGTTGCCATAGGTGACTAAGGAGGGATGTTGCCAGAGGTGACTAAGGAGGGATGTTGCCATATGTGACTGAGGAGGGATGTTGCCATAGGTGACTGAGGAGGGATGTTGCCATAGGTGACTGAGGAGGGATGTTGCCATAGGTGACTGAGGAGGGATGTTGCCATAGGTGACTAAGGAGGGATGTTGCCATAGGTGACTAAGGAGAGATGCTGTCAGAGGTGACTAAGGAGAGATGCTGTCAGAGGTGACTGAGGAGGGATGCTGTCAGAGGTGACTGAGGAGGGATTTTGCCATAGGTGACTAAGGAGGGATGTTGCCAGAGGTGACTGAGGAGGGATTTTGCCAGAGGTGACTGAGGAGGGATTTTGCCAGAGGTGACTAAGGAGGGATGTTGCCATAGGTGACTAAGGAGGGATGTTGCCATAGGTGACTAAGGAGGGATGTTGCCAGAGGTGACTAAGGAGGGATGTTGCCATAGGTGACTAAGGAGGGATGTTGCCAGAGGTGACTAAGGATGGATGTTGCCATAGGTGACTAAGGAGGGATGTTGCCATAGGTGACTAAGGATGGATGTTGCCAGAGGTGACTAAGGAGGGATGTTGCCATAGGTGACTAAGGAGGGATGCTGTCAGAGGTGACTAAGGAGGGATGCTGTCAGAGGTGACTAAGGAGGGAAGTTGCCATAGGTGACTAAGGAGGGATGCTGTCAGAGGTGACTGAGGAGGGATGTTGCCATAGGTGACTAAGGAGGGATGTTGCCATAGGTGACTAAGGAGGGATGTTGCCATAGGTGACTAAGGAGGGATGTTGCCATAGGTGACTAAGGAGGGATGTTGCCATAGGTGACTAAGGAGGGATGTTGCCAGAGGTGACTAAGGAGGGATGTTGCCATAGGTGACTAAGGAGGGATATTGCCATATGTGACTAAGGAGGGATGTTGCCATAGGTGACTAAGGAGGGGTGTTGCCATAGGTGACTGAGGAGGGATGTTGCCAGAGGTGACTAAGGAGGGATGTTCCCATAGGTGACTAAGGAGGGATGTTGCCAGAGGTGACTAAGGAGGGATGTTGCCATAGGTGACTAAGGAGGGATGTTGCCATAGGTGACTAAGGAGGGATGTTGCCATAGGTGACTAAGGAGGGATGTTGCCATAGGTGACTAAGGAGGGATGTTGCCATAGGTGACTGAGGAGGGATGTTGCCATAGGTGACTAAGGAGGGATGTTGCCATAGGTGACTAAGGAGGGATGTTGCCATAGGTGACTGAGGAGGGATGTTGCCATAGGTGACTAAGGAGGGATGTTGCCATAGGTGACTAAGGAGGGATGTTGCCATAGGTGACTAAGGAGGGATGTTGCCAGAGGTGACTAAGAAGGAATGTTACCAGAGGTGACTAAGGAGGTATGTTACAAGAGGTAACTAAGAAAGGATGTTACAAGAGGTGACTAAGAAGGTTTGGCATGAAACTACCTCATCCCATAGAATACTTTAGCTGCCATCTCCAACCGATCATGAACAAGTCTACAGAAGGCTTGGCTTGAGCTGATCGAAAACCTATGCTCCATTGGGAAATGAAACAGAAGAAGAAGTAGAGGGGACTGGACAGCCATGGTCATCAATAACTGCTCCTGACCAGACACCAGAAGAAGAATATCATGCTAATCATTACAAGTGTTCCTGTGATACACTGACCTGTGTGAGTGCTCTGATTGGTCGGCACATAGTCTCATTTGCAACACGAATGAAACCCAGGCCAACTTCCTCTTTGGTCATCTTGATGAACCTGGTCTTTTCCTCTGCCTGGGTCAGCAAGAACTCATTCACCTACACAATTCATGGGATAATCAGGTTTAATATTATTCCGAAATTTGATATCTCTGATATGTTTTCTAAATGACACTGTCTCAGTACTACTGTATAGATAATGAATGAATCATCAAAACAAAGAAGAGTTAGATGGTAAGCTTTACTAACATGATCACAAGTCACAAAATGGACATTGCAGCCAAAGCCTTCATCAGCTTACAAACATACAACTACACAAAAACACTAAATTAAAATATATGTATAAAAGTTACTTATCTGTTTCCTCATCTTATCTACTATACTTATCCGTTTCCTAATTTCATCTAATATATATATAATAAACATGTAGAAAGACTTAAAGAATTACTAATAAACTATGCACACTCACTAATTAGTGAAAGTGCAGAATAGAAGGAATACAATGGTTTGACAGAATCACTAATGTAGAGCTCATGGACAGAGCTGAACAAACACCAGTGAATCAAGAGGTAAGGAAAAGACACTGGCTTTGATAGGACACACTTTGGGGACACACACAGAACATCTAATAACTGTATCAACTTTCTGGCCCTTACTTCATCTGTGAGCTTCTCAAAAGCCTTCACAGTGGAGTCTTTATCAAGTGGCTGATCCTCAGTTTTACCAAAAATGTGGGGAAAGTATTCCGGGAGCAGCCGTCCTAAACACAGATTTGCATCAGTGATAGTAAGTGGACCCCCTGCAAAACAATGTTGAGTGAAATAAGTTTGAATAAACTGTATGATGTCTCTACACTAAATATGTGATTTCCCATTTATTATTTGTTGCTAATGAGCTCTATGCCGAAGATGTTACAAATGCAATTCACAATCCTGCATACTGCCTTCAAAACACAGCAGCAGGCGATTTGGAAACAGGCCACCTTGCGTTGGTTCCCATATAATGAGTGCCAGTCGTTCAGAAGACAATGGCAAACTACTGAACGTAAACTTGCCAAGAAATCACAAACAGCCAAAAAACGCTGGGGTTGACCATAACATACTGTAAAGGATATGCAACTAACTTTTCGCTAACAAAATATTCTTTTATTAATAGGATCTTTATATAGAATTTCACACACATAAGGTAAAATACTGGCACAGTGATTAGTGTCTTTGCCAGCCATAACAGAGCCAGGGTTCAGTTCCCAGCACAAGCAGGGTAATTTATTTTCTGACCAGTAAGCTTCTGGAGTTTACCCAGTCTCTTAAAAATAGTACCTCAGATTTTTCTGGGAATTGCCACCCCACCTCATACATCACGAACTAACACTTCATATTCCAATAGCTGCATCTGCTATGGGGCTACCTGTACCTAAGTATGAAGTCACTTAGTTAGTTAATCGCGGTTCCAACTGCACGGCAAAGGGTTGCCTCATTATGCTCCATTCCTGTGCCAGTGAATATCACACAAAATGCTCCTCAATGCCCCATGTGAAAAGTGGAATAGACAGGAATCTCGACAAACCAACAGTCTGCACAGGTATACCATGCATAATGCCGCTGCCAGAATGCCAACACAAAAGTCTGCCATGAAAAATACAATTCATCGTCGATGGAAGTGGCAGTCACAGAAAACCAGCAGCCAAACATTACTGCATAAAGCAACCCAGTTAGTTCAGCGACCGTCCGGTTGCCATTTTACTAAATATGTAGTTCATACTACAAGCAACTGCTGAGAGATGTAAAAGCTCTCCACATGAAATTCACAACTCAGTGTCGCTCCACGCACTCAACTCAGTAGCAGGGCGATGGAATCATGCACGACTAGTCCAACATGAGGAAAATGTGTAAGCAAACCGTAGCCACAAGCACAAAAACTCCAACTGCTCAATCACCTATCCTACATGTTGGGGACCGTAAATCCTGAAGTCACTTAGTAAAATCTGTTAATACAAAAGCAGAAATAGCAAGAATACATAAGCTATATAATTATCACAAAGAAAAACATAACACCACACATCCTTTCATTACTTCATGCACTTACTACAGTCTCCATCACTTGGGGACATTTACCTTTCATGTAGCAGACAGGACCAGGATGTGCACCTGCTGACTCAGGACCCACAACAAACATTCCAGATCTGAAAAACAGCATGGAGCCTCCGCCTGCAGCCACTGTGTTGATGTCCAGCTGGAGAATAAGGACAGTACCACATTTACTTAGTAATGTCTCCAGATCTTTTTTCCCCATACAGTGAAAATATTATGAGAAATTTAGAAGACATGGAAGGAATCACCACTGGGGGTACATAACATCAATAATATAATATATGCGGATAATACAGTATTATATGCTGAGAATGAATAGGATCTGCAACATTTAGTAGATGTGGTTATTGTACACAATGAACAACTAGGGTTAGAATTAAATTGTAAGGCAAAGATTTTGGTCGTAACTAGGAAGAAGGAAATACCACAATGCAATACACAAGTAAATGGGAATATTCTTAAACTAGCATATCGGTACAGCTATCTCAGAACAATCATTACATCTTATGGGAGGTGCCTTGTAAAAATTAGAACAAGAATAGCTATGGCAAAGGTAGCCTTTTGCAAGATGGAAAACATATTGACCAATAAAAAGATGTTAATTTCATCAAGAAAAAGAGTGTTGAAGTGCTACATAGAACATATACTTTTGTATGGATTTGAAACGTAGACAATGAGCAGACCAGCAGAAAAGCATCTAATGGCAGTGGAAATGTGGTTTTTGAGGAAAATACACAAAATACCATGGACAGACAGAAAAACGAATGACCAAGTCCTACAAGAAACAAATGAAAATTGTAAATTGATTAGCAAAATTAGACAGTCATAATCGTTTGGGCATGTAATGAGAAGAAATAAACTAGAGAACTTGGTTACAACTGGCAAGATTGAGGGGGAAAGAACAACAGGATGGCAGAGAAGTAAATATCTGGATAACTTTGCCACATGGCATAACTGAGACAAAAACACAGAGCTGATACAACATGACTCTCATGATCGTGTGAGATGGTGAAACATGACCGCCCACACTGATAGCATGGCACATGATGATGATGATGATGATGATTATATATATATATATATATATATATATATATATATATATATATATATATATATATATATATATATATATATATATATATATGAGACGGTGGCATGGAGGAATATCATCAGCAGAGTTGATCCAGAACACCAAAGACCAAGATCTGTGGAGAGTCATGAATGCCTACGCCAGCTGGCAGGGCACTGGATGATGATGATGACATATATATATATATATATATATATATATATATATATATATATATATATATATATATATATATATATATATATATATATATATATATATAAGAAAAAACCAAGGACTCTTTTTATACAGCCTGAGGCACACACTGGGCATATGGTACCTGCACAATACCTTTATAGACCAATCAGCAATCAATGGGTGACGTGGTCAATATCATGTCGGTCGCCTTTATTTCTCAGGATATTTCCTCATACCTATTTTAAGCTGGCTCGACCAGAGAGTGGGTAAGTTTATAAAAATCTGCCTTGATGGGGATTTGAACGCAACCAGTAGGCTAGCTGGCAAATGTGTTAGCCATTACACAAGCATGGCTCCCTATAAACTATATATTTTAGATAAATATCATTATCATCCAGTGCTATCTCAACAGTGAAGGTGTTTGGTAATGAATCTCCCAACAGCTTCTGTCCTGACTCTACACTGTACATTCTGCTAAGCTGTATCCTGACGACATCTTAATGTTGTTAGTCAATTTATGTCCTTGACGTTATCTTACACTTGTGCTCTCAACTTGTCTCTCCATTGTGGTTTTCAGTAGATTGTTAATCACTTAATGTGACCGAAGTATAAATATATCTTAACACTAATGTTTAACCTATTCTGTGCCAAATACAAAGAATGTTTGGACCAACGAAAATGCATGACGGAAAATGGGAAGTAGAAGTATGTTACAGTTATGACTCAAAAGTTGTTACTATGGTAGCAGACATGTTGTATTATAATGCAATGACAACATTTCAGTGATATATAAGCCCATGGCAGATACAAGAAGTCATTTAAAACAATGTATCATCCCATGGCACTTAATCTGTTAAAGACCTTTTCTAAGAATGCTATAAAATAAATAAATGTCTCTCACAGTTTGAGTGCAACCACACTTTAAAACATGATTCACTGCAAGAAACTGTGAGATTCTAAAACAAATTATGACAGAAGAACCTTCCTGAACAGCTACAATGAAAACTGAACTCAACAGAGAATATGCTATATAAGAAAAAACTCAATTCACAACAAACAGTAGGAAGTGTCAACCTACCTGAGGTGCCTGTATGGTGATTCCTGCAGTGGTTGTCTCAAACACATGCTCAAAGTCACCAGCAAATCTGCTAACATCAGTTGACGTGCCTAAATGTAAATGTTTATCACTGGTGTCAAACATTCATGTGTCAGGTATTTGTCAGATATGACTAAACTACTGTATGACAGTAGACGATACTACCTGCTTTCTGTATGTGTCGAATGTTGCGCGGTGTTCACGAAACCCGATACTCCACCTTGTGTCAATGGCTTCGGGCAGAGAAGTGCAGTTGGGAGGGTACAAGCCTTACCCTAGTGCGAGAAAATGCAACCTAAAGACTAAATGTCATGGCAGGGCAGACCAGGCCCTAAACCTTGGTTGGTAACTGGTCTAGGATCAAAGCTCTGACAAGTGGACAGTTAGAGTATTGCTTTGCTGCTCCAACAGCTTGTCTTGTTCCAGACATATTGGTGTTACCTTTCCTCTGGAGTAAACTAGGCAGGCTGAGAGAGGGATCATGCTGCATGGGCAACACATGGTCTCTAAATTCAGCCCAGGCTTTGCGTTATGGAGAGGTATAACTCCATTTTACAAACTATTGTCTGTCAAGACGGCAAGGTGCCAGTCAAACATTCACTGACAATGTGACTGACTTTCTATAGAATATATATTTAAACTGATATATTGTGAATTAAATTAAGCATGATCAAGTGTTATATTAATAGTAGGACTAAGATGATATGACAGAATCACCAATGTAGAGCTCATGGAGAGAACTAAACACATCCCAGTGAATCAAGAGGTTAGGAAAAGACGCTGGCGTTGGGTAGGACACACACACAGAAAAGCCAAAGATAGTATAACTACACAATTCCTTGTCTGGAACCAACAAGGTGAATAAAATAGTGGGAGTTTTAAAAACACATAGACAAAGAGGAATAATATTGTGAGGACATGGAGGGACCTGCGAGAGATAGCAAAAGACAGAATGGCTTGGCATGGGTTGATTGAGGGGCATGCCCCAATGGGTGATAAAATGCAGAAGAAAAATAGGTGTTTCATTTACTTTTCATTATTGTTTGGTGCAGAAACATGAATAAATAATGGGAGGGTAAAATCTAGCCTTTGAAATGTGGTTATCACAACAAACAGAAGGAATATTATGGTAGAAGAGAACAAACTGAACTCAACAGAGAAGAAAACATGACTGACTGAGAACAAGATCAGACAATTACAGAACTTTGGCCATATAAAAAGCCACAGCTCCTTGTTAAAGGATGTGCAGGAGGTAAAAGCTGAGGGGAAGCATGCACGAGGAAGCTAATGTTACATTGGGGAGACAACATCAAAAGATGACTAGAGAAAGCCTGTATATAGTGCTGTATATAGGATGCTGGAGACTCACTGCAGCCATTCTTCAATGAGATGGCACATGATGAGGATGTGTCAGGTTACCTTTGCTCTAGCCTTTGACTATCACTTCTCCTTAACTTTATCTCCCACTGGCCCTCAAACAACTCACAAACCCCACACATGTCCTCCCTATGTTATTCATGTCTCCAATTCTCTTCACCGTGTGTTTTTTGCTCTCCCCTATCCGTTTGCTCTGAGCATTTCAGACAAAGGACTTTCTAATTAAATTATTCTCAGGTTTCCTCAGTGTGTATCCTATCTGGTGCAAGTATCTTTTTTTTCCATCTCTTGATTCACAAGTGTTTGTTTAGTTCTCGCCATGAGCTCCACATTGGCGATACTGTCCTAATTTAGTCCTTCTGTTCTGCATAGACATCAATTATTGAATGTTTGTTTTGACAATCACTAATATAAGACATCGGGCTTGTCTCTCTCTTAACCTTGTCCTTACCCTTCAACTAATCTGCCTGATGAACCCTGCCAGCAGTTCTGCTATGAATACATAGCTTTTAGAGCATATGGACGTACAAACTCCTCTATAATAAGGTAGAGATATATGAGGATAGGATCTTTCAATGAGGCATTACTTAATTTATAAGGTTTTAGAACACAAACTTACCTCCCATGTCAAATCCAATGACTGGTATTTGTTTATCCTTATCAAATGTAGTCTCAGCATACCCAACTACACCTCCGGCCGGGCCAGACAGAATTGCATGTGACCCCATGAAGCTAAAACCAGATTTGTATACTAACATTTCAATATTTTTAATACACTATATCAAGGTGTCATGAAACATCATTATCATTTAATCCATATGTTCATACTCGTAATAAAACAAAAAACAGCTGTAGCATCATGCTTAATCATTTCATCTCTAGACCATCAATCTTTTAAGCCATTTGTTTGTTGCAGTTTCTCAAAGTCCTCTTTCTTATCACTATACATCTCTTCCTTTTGGATTCAATGCCTGGGCATAAACGGCAATGTTCTTTTGTTATCTCCTAATTGTATGCCCAGTCTGTTTTTACTTTCTGGTTATTTTTCTATTGAAAATGTACTAGTTGCTATGTGGTCCCCCCCTTTTTTTTAATGCTTGCTTGCTTTGAACTCAAGTGTAGTCTATACACACTACTTCTAATAGTGCTGGACTGAATTTTGTGCGTGGATTAGCTTTCCCTATTAACAGTGTCTCTCACCTTCAGGCGAATCCACTCTGACTTCAGAGGTACTTGTAATTTACGTCCCCAAGTCAAGGACGATAGGTCAACATTTTAGTCCAACTGTCCGGTGTAGGGGTTGAACCCCTTACCTCAGCATCAGCACACCGGATGTTTAAGAACACACATTCTTATCCATTCAGCCATGCTGACCTAATGGCCCTTTTTCATAATTATACTCTTTACACTATAACTTATAGTGAAAATAAAGTACACAGGTATATTTAAAAGAACGTGTGTGTGTTGTGTGCACGTGTGTGAGGGAGCGAGCGTCTGTATGTGTGTGTGTTTTATTTAATTTGAAGACAGGAGGATCTACTTCGCTGCACTGGGTTTTACCCATACTGCTCGGTCTCTTTCCACACAGCAGTCAGCTGAAGTGCTACACAGAGCATGAACTCCGTATCTCCAGCAACAACCCCCAGGAGTCTCCAAGAAAGTTGCAATCATGAACCGAATGACGGAATCTGGAAACCCATGACATTCAGAGAGCAAAGCAGGCGGCTTAACCACTTCACCATGCAGATCCCCAACTTTCTCTCTTCCTCTCTCGCACGTGCGCGTGTGAGTGTGCATGTGCGAGTGTGTATGTAACCTTATCACTCACACTAACAGAAGACCAAACACTACATACTTTTCCATTGGTGTCAGTCCTCCATCAGACCTCATAAATTGAACTTTGGCTCCCTGATAAAGAAATTAATGCAATCACAACATTATGTAACTTCATCCAATGTAACCCCCGCTTGTGGTAACTATACTGTTTACAGTTTCCAATTCTAATTATTGTTCCTTTTTCTTGACCTATAATATTTGGTGTTGAATAATTGGCATAGCTACTTGCTGTAATCATAAGGATCATCATCATACAGTGAATCCCTCCTGTGTAAAACTTCTCCCCCTTATGAGTCTTTCTTTGTAAAGAAAAGTAGTATGCCGCTGTGTTCACTATTGGCAGTGATCATACTGGTTTCTATAAAGAGATCTTATGCTATACAAACTGTTGCAAACTTGAGACTATAACCAACAACTACCCATAGACTGTTCAATCTGCTCCCATAAGTTTAATATTATCCTGTTGGAGAGGGGGCCCCCCCTCTGCACAATGTGCATTATGGGGGGGGGTCGCTTAAATGGGTTTTCCACCTTGCCTTATGGATCCCCCACAGGCTAGCAGAGGTAAGGAAATGTCTAACTTCTCTTTTGATAGGGGATATACTCCTACTCCACCCATCCATCCATTCGCACCTTTCTGTCTTGACAGACGATAGTTTGTGCTTCAAAAAGGCATAATAACTACAACCCATGGCGGTAGCGAATGTGACTGATAAGGCCAATTTGCACTGTAAATATTTGTCCACAGTGGATGCATGTGAACACATAGTCATTTCCACCATCATCTCATATGCTCAGTGTGTGACTTATCTGCAATAATGTTCTCCTTTGTCTTTATTCCATTTCTGATATTTGTCCTCTACGCAACACGTTCAGTGGCGACTTGCTCCCAATGTGCATTATCAATGACTGTATTAATCATGTCCTGCTTACACACATCTTTGTATCGTAGTAGAAGCCGACCCTGAGATCTCTTACCCATCTGTAATTCACCAAAAAAGATGTCCTTTGGTATTCTACCATCATCCATCCTCCTATGATGTCCTATCCATCTAAGTCTACGAAGACTGAGCATAGAATAAACCGTCACACAACCTGATCTTTCCAATACTTCAGTATTTGTGATCATGTCTTGCCACTTAATACCAAGTTTTCTTTGCAGACACCACATATGAAAGCTGTCTAAATGTTTCTCTTGGTGTGAGTAAGTTGTCCAGGTTTCACTGCCATAAAGAAGAGTACCAAGGACACAGACTTGATAGACAAGGACTTTCATACTCCACCACTCTAATCTTAATTGAACTAATATAGAAATGCTATGCAAAAAACTGGAAACTGAGCAGTTCAAACAAAAGCTGGAAAAAATATGGGCATAGGATTATTTAAACACACAATGTGAACATTTAATCACAACTGCTTCTGTCACCAGAGATATAGTCAAATATACCATTCTGGAGGCAGAACAGGATATACCAGCAGAAATGTCTGTTGCATTTGACTCTTACAGCTAACTTAGCAAAACTATAGGTAATTACGAAATTGTATATGCGTGAGTACTTTGCTCAGGTGATTTCACAACAGGATGACTAACCTCAACTAAATTTTATCAAGCTGGTTTAACACTCACAACAACCTCAGAAGCATGCATACACTCTGAACCATAAAACTATGGTTATAGTTATCACCAAAATAACAGGAATGGCACACAAACATATAGACAGCAACAATGCAATGACAATGATAAACTCTACTGTACTCACCTGGAGCCCCTCTCTGAAACCCTCAATATATCTTTTAATGCAGGGTGTTAAGTAAGCATCTGCACAAGCTGTGGACAGTTTATTGAAAATTATCTTTACACATTTATCTAACTAGCATCAGTCAGAAATTATTCCCCACTTTTATAGGGATCTCCATGGCAACATGGTAAGCCACATGCTTTGCACTATGAAGACCAATGGTTCATTTTCCAGACTCTGCCATTTTGTTCACGAGTGCAATTTTTTTTTAAGACCCTTGGAGGCTGTTTCTGGAGCTACAGAGATTGTGTTTTCTGCGACGCTTTCGGCCAGCTGCTCTGTGGAGAGAAGACTGAGCCATATGGGACAAAACCTGGTGCAATGAAGTCAATCCTCATTTATAAACTTTATCAAATTAAATTTATTTGTAATATTTTCCCCACTGATGATACTAAGCTGTTAGATAAATACATTCACATTCGCTGTTTTGAGATGAAACATTTCCAATGAGATACTGGATACAATACTAGGTTTTGTCAATTTTTTTCTCCAACCCTGTTTTGTCTTTCTGTGCGAGGTTAAGAACAGACATCTGGAGCAAATTCTGATGTGATATTCATACATTACCGTATTTGCAGCACCATATTCCATCAATACACCATTTGTGAGGGCAACCTTCTGCTTTGCTTCTGTGTCTCCGAGTGCTAAAGATCTTTTTGGTAATCTTATTACATGACCCTACAATCTGACTAGATGTTTTTATGTGGTGTAACATTTATGCTGTTCCTCATTTCATTGTTTCAGATTTGATCTCTTCTCACTAAATTTAGAATTCACTGTGTGCATTTCCCTTGTTGTTTCAATGTTTTTTAAAACAATTTGTTCCCTTAGTGAATTTAAACACTTTTTTTTTTTTTTTAGCATATCCTTTACAGGACTTAGCTGTCAACACCAGCATCTTTCAGCTGTATGTTGATCTCTTGGCAAGATTACGCTCAGTAGTTTGCCATTGCTTTCTGAGCGGCCGGCTCAGTATCCCGCAAGTCACGAGCGGGGGTCGAACCACCTCAGCTCTCGCTCCGCAACGAGACTCTGCGTGATAAACGGGATTACAGAGAGAAAGTGTTGTAACCCCACAGCCAGAGAGACCGGCACTTTAAACATAGAAGCTGCAAACAATAGATTGCATGATTTACATTATAAATCTGCGGTTACTGAGGGAATAACACATACTCCACATTCCAACAGCATCAGTGACAGTTTTTAAAGTATTTTAGCCAAAGTATAATTCATTTAATCGCTTTATAAGATATACATTTCTGCTGTATGCATGTGAATATGTCAAAATTTCTCAGTTTTGAGCTATCTCATTTTTCACAACAAAATTGCTCCAAAAGGGCAGATTATTATTTGTATGGTCATATCTAGTGTCAGGACATTGTTTTAGACTAATTTCCTAGTGATCCAGCAACTTTTATTTTTTGAGAAAAATCCATGATCGGCCGTATGACGAAATTTCTCAATTTTGAGCTATCTCATTTTTCACAACAAAATTGCTCCAAAAGGGCAGATTATTATTTGTATGGTCATATCTAGTGTCAGGACATTGTTTTAGACTAATTCCCTAGTGATCCAGCAACTTTTATTTTTTGAGAAAAATCCATGATCGGCCGTATGACGAATTTTCTCAGATTTGAGCTATCTCATTTTTCACAACAAAATTGCTCCAAAAGGGCAGATTATTATTTGTATGGTCATATCTAGTGTCAGGACATTGTTTTAGACTAATTTCCTAGTGATCCAGCAACTTTTATTTTTTGAGAAAAATCCATGATCGGCCGTATGACGAATTTTCTCAGATTTTGAGCTATCTCATTTTTCACAACAAAATTGCTCCAAAAGGGCAGATTATTATTTGTATGGTCATATCTAGTGTCAGGACATTGTTTTAGACTAATTCCCTAGTGATCCAGCAACTTTTATTTTTTGAGAAAAATCCATGATCGGCCGTATGACAAATTTTCTCAGTTTTGAACTATCTCATTTTTCACAACAAAATTGCTCCAAAAGGGCAGATTATTATTTGTATGGTCATATCTAGTGTCAGGACATTGTTTTAGACTAATTCCTAGTGATCCAGCAACTTTTATTTTTTGAGAAAAATCCATGATCGGCCGTATGACGAATTTTCTCAGATTTGAGCTATCTCATTTTTCACAACAAAATTGCTCCAAAAGGGCAGATTATTATTTGTATGGCCATATCTAGTGTCAGGACATTGTTTTAGACTAATTTCCTAGTGATCCAGCAACTTTTATTTTTCTGAGAAAAATCCATGATCGGCCGTATGACGAAATTTCTCAGATTTGAGCTATCTCATTTTTCACAACAAAATTGCTCCAAAAGGGCAGATTATTATTTGTATGGTCATATCTAGTGTCAGGACATTGTTTTAGACTAATTCCCTAGTGATCCAGCAACTTTTATTTTTTGAGAAAATCCATGATCGGCCGTATGACGAATTTTCTCAGATTTTGAGCTATCTCATTTTTCACAACAAAATTGCTCCAAAAGGGCAGATTATTATTTGTATGGTCATATCTAGTGTCAGGACATTGTTTTAGACTAATTCCCTAGTGATCCAGCAACTTTTATTTTTTGAGAAAAATCCATGATCGGCCGTATGACGAAATTTTCTCAGTTTTGAACTATCTCATTTTTCACAACAAAATTGCTCCAAAAGGGCAGATTATTATTTGTATGGTCATATCTAGTGTCCGGAAATTGTTTTAGACTAATTCCCTAGTGATCCAGCAACTTTTATTTTTTGAGAAAAATCCATGATCGGCCGTATGACAAATTTTCTCAGTTTTGAACTATCTCATTTTTCACAACAAAATTGCTCCAAAAGGGCAGATTATTATTTGTATGGTCATATCTAGTGTCAGGACATTGTTTTAGACTAATTTCCTAGTGATCCAGCAACTTTTATGTTTTTGAGAAAAATCCATGATCGGACCGTATGACGAATTTTCTCAGATTTGAGCTATCTCATTTTTCACAACAAAATTGCTCCAAAAGGGCAGATTATTATTTGTATGTGTGACAAGACCGCCGGGGCTTGGTCTGGTTTGCCACGATAGATACAATCCCCTGCCTTTGCTCCAACCACCTCAATAGCACTCTACATCTACCAGGGCCCCACACAAGCCGGGACAGCTTAACCTTCCCTCCCTCACCTAGGGTTCCAAACCCCAAGGGGCTCGACCAGACACCAGTCATATCACTGCACAAAGTCATAGCTAGAGAACAAAAAATTTAATTCTGAACTACGTCAACCACAACACAGAGAAGGATGGCTGAAAGCCAGACTAGAAGAACTATGTACAATATCAGAGATGCAGATGAGTATTCATCATGGAGGCGGACGATTAGCTCGTGCGGTTGTCCAGTCGTGGTAGCGACTCACCCAGGCTCCTCCAGTGGCTGGAACTCCAAGGTCCTGCTGCCTCTCCAAAGTTCCCTCTTCACACAGAGAACCAAGCAAGGGCTGATCAAGCGCAGTACCACTGCCTGACTGACACTGCAACGATGAACAAAGGCTCCTTCCTTGCTGTCGTCCTATTTAACTCGTCACACTCCTGATGAAGGTCTGGGCCGGCCCTAGCAATATTAGCGGTCTCCCACTTGCAGGAAAAAGTACATGTAGCACCCGTCTCAAAATACACAAGAGCCAGGTCACTCTTCTATCTCATAAGTGACCCACACACTGACATGTCACCTACACAATGAGCGGTTGCTCCACACGACACACACAATGTCACTGGTAAAGTCTATCAGGTGACTAAACACTTCACCTTATTTCCATGTCCCTTGGACAAATAGATCTTCACACAGTATCATGTAACTACCCTGATCAATGGGTAGTAATCACAACCTAGCATACACTGCAAAATTTTATACGACGGCATGAGGGAGCTCCCCACCTTAACCCCAAAATTTCAAATTATCACATTGGGATGAGGTAGTCCCACCTTAACAAACTGTCACTCTGGTGTTCCCACCAAATTTTTAATCAAGTTAGGGCACGGACCACATGTTGGGTTCATAAAAGGGAACCAATGTAAAAAAATATTTAAGCATCAAGATACAGTGCCCATAACCCAGCCGGGCTAGAAGCATATAAAACAGGTCATGGGACCCGGGAACAAAGATCACTTCTCAACTTTAAAATTCCTGACCTTTCAATCACCAAGGTTTCCTGAGGGTTTAATGTCACCCGTGTTTCCCGGCTTGAATCACCAACGTTTCAGTGTTGGGTCCTCTCAGGATCGGATGACACCCTCGGACTCTTTACGGAGGTCCTAAACCCAGACCTACCGATTATTTAGCCTAGCTCCTTTCCAAAATTGATCTCGCAGAATCAGACGAAATCCCGTATGGGCCCCAATCAAATTCTGGGAAAGGGACTGGAATGAGTGGGCCCCTAGACCTGGTAAGCTCTTGAATCTTCTTCTGTTAGTAATAAAAGATCCTGAAACAGGAGAGGTTGGTGTGAGTACTAACTACAACAAAAACTACCTGCATCTCCACCCCGTCACCGCCTTCAGACATTCCTCATGTCTACCAACAGATATAAATCATCACATCATAGATCTATTAGTCACAAATAATAGGCATAATGAGGGTAGAAAAGAAAATAGCACACCGTTCAGTCAAGTAAACTTCTGGGCTACATATAACCCCTGCACCAGAGTCGACTGTATGACTTGTCAAGCATCCTTCGCCTGGTCCAGTCCAATCCGGTTTTTATCTTCCTCATCAACAAATATACACCACTTTCCTTTCAGTGTAGTGATTACTTTTTCGAGAAGGGGTCCAGCCGGGCATCTCCTTCCTGACGACTCTCAAATTTATCAAACCCTTAACCCATATGATCAATTACACACATTAATAACTATATGTCCATAAGATTATACTCCTGTAAATTTTTACTATAGCTTAACCAAAGGGGAACTCTGATTGTTTTCACTTAAAAAACAAATCATATCACGCCTGTGTCAGGTCTGGGATCCCGCCCCCGATCCTGATTGCCCTTGTTTCATGACTTCTTTTAGGTCAGTCATACCTGTGCCGGGCGAGCCCGTTGTGGGGGCCATCCCCCATTACACTTTCCCACAGCTACGTGGGTCCCGTTACCTTTCCCCCTACACTTTAAATCAGCATCCAATGTAGCAAACCCCCAACTCCACTCCAAAATTTACTCCACCTTTTGGGGGGTTATTTTTCATTACTACTATTCACGGGAGTACCCCAAATACTCCTGAACCGAATCAGGGTTCCAGAAGAGTAAATATTGAGACAGAACGGTTAGGTTCAAACCCCGATCTATCTAGACCCACGGCCTCGAATTTAGGGAGTGCCGTTTCACCCTCGATCGGGTATTTTCACTTTCGGATTGCACGATCCATTGGGTCGGACCTTTTACCTTGGGGGTTTGGGGACCGGCCTACTCCCGCCCCTAGACAAACGTAAGAGGGAAACAGACGGTCATCATGGGGACGGACATGACAAAGCATAACTTAGTATCAAAATCCTTCTAAAAACTGTTTCCTATGATGCAACCCCATTCGGCTTAGCGGAATAAAGGGCTATCTGCACACAGAAAATACACCATGCTGATCTCCCCTTGTTCCCTCAAAAAATCACCACACTGATAAAACAATTTTACAATTTAATTACAAAGCACATTCAACATCTCTAATAATAAGCTCTACCTTATCATTTACGGGTCATGCATTTGATGTAATGATGACAAACTGTCGCCTTGCCTGCGTAATTAATAACCAAAACCCGTAACTGCTACAACTGAAGCACATGTTCGGCCCATTTTTTTGTACACACCCCTTGTGGAAACGGCTTGTTCCGAGGTAAAAAATTACATCGCTGATCATAAATACTTAAATATGCCCCCAACGAACGGAAACTCAATTTTGCGACGGCAATTAATTCATTTGGAACTCAGCACGGCATCACGAAACAATTAAATAATAGAATAATTTCAACTAACCTTGATCGAAGAAAACACAACCTTGACTGCAGATTCCGACTGGCCGCATTTTTACATCAAAATTACATCGCCTGTTGGCTGCGATCTTTTCAAAGGGGATTTTTTGGGCGACTGACCAGACAATTCAGTGGGCCCTTCCCTTCTACCGGGGCCCGTGATTTTAATCATGAAAAAAACCCGGTCAGATAATTTCCCCCAAACCCCTGCTGCCGAACATTGAACTTTGAGATTTTCCCACTACGCATAAGGGGGAAAATTCAGTTTTTATAAAAAATAGAATAGCCCGCCCCGCACTACGTTTCTAGGGAAAACCCTATTAATTGATTTAATTTCAAGGGAACCCAAAGCCTGCATTTTCAAACATTATCAAAAACATCTTAGGCATTTTAAGTATGGTCATATCTAGGTCAGGAATTTTTTTAGACTAATTCCCTAGTGATCCCGAACTTTTTTTTTGAAAAAAATCCATGATCGGGGCCCCCGGGTTTTTTAAAAAAAGAAACGAAATTTTTTCTTTTTAAAGTTTTGAAAACCCATTCCCATTTTTTTTCCCAAAAACCAAAATTTTTGCTCCCAAAAAGGGGAGATTATTATTTTTTTTATTGGTCCAAAAAAATTTCTAGTGTCCCCAGGAAAAAAAAATTTTGGTTTTAAGAAATAATTTT